>VUQJ01020397.1:1603-13739 GCA_015108635.1 Andinoacara biseriatus | reverse complement strand
CCCCTTCTTTTTCTTCCCCCCCCCCCCCCCCCCGTACACACACACGCACACACACACACATGTAACCTCAACTAAAAGCTCAAACTGCACTGCATCTTTTAAAGACTCTTAATTTCATGATTTGCTTCTATGTTTATGAATTGCACACACTGCAGATCCTGTAAAGCTGTAAAAATCCGGCAAAAAGGACAAAAAAAAAAAGTTTGCATTCAAAAACGTGGACAGAAATCTGAGTCGTAATCTTCTGTCTGCTGATTTATAAATAAAGGTTTATTGTCTCGACCTGCAGTCACACTGAAGTGCCCTCTGGCAGTTATTGAAAAGTATTTTCTAAATTACATTTAATGTCAGTGACGACCGGGGCATAAAAACTGCATGTTTAAAATCGAATTAATAAAGAATAAATGAAAAATTGTATCTACAGTCAGTTAGAAATGATTCAGGCTCATGGGAATATTTTATACTTGACAGTGAAACAATATACTTTTTGATATTACAGTTTTTGATGTTTATTTGAAGTTAATTGGAGTGTACCAGTGTTCTGAGATAAATCCCCCACTCCACCCTCTGTGTGTCTCCACCCCTGCAGAGGGGTGGGACTCCCTCCTGGGAGAAGTGACCTCACTCTTTTTCCTTCGTGTTCCCATCACTTTCCCTCCCTTTGCTGCTTTTGAGATGCCTCCGGGCTGCAAAGTACCCTGTGAATATACTGTACGAATAGTCTCTTTCTGTCGGATCACAAAAGGATACGAGTCCTTTTTGAAAGGGCAGCAAATCCATGTTTGGAGGTTGGAGGTTTGTCAGCCAAGCGATTGTGTGTCTGTGTGCTGTTTGGGAGTCTTTGCTCACTTTTCACTCAGGAACCAAAAAGTACTTGGCTACGTTTAGGAAAAACTCATATGGCCCATCGCAGCATTGAGCCTGCAGACAGATGCTCACACAGCGCCGTCTGTGCCGTACCTGCGCTGGTTCGACCCTCGCAGCTGAGTTTGTTTGACATTAGTCAAATGTGACAAAGGCAGAAACTGATGATGACACAGTTAAGAGAACGTGTTTAAGCACGGGGGGCTCAAATGTGTTCATATGTGATCAGGGAGATTCAGCTTTGACAGCTTTACTTATGTTCCCTTCATACAAACTAAGCAGTCTGCTGATGTAGCCTCTGGGGCTTCCGTGTAGCCGGAGGATAACCGGGCCCAGACGTCCTGCTCAGTTACACATGCAGATAAACAGCTAATAGTTTCAAGACGTTCAAGAAGTTTTTCTCTCCACACAAACAGTTTCCCTGAAAGCAGCTCGAACACGACTGCAAAAAGTTCCCACCACCCAAATCTTGCTCCTTGCTTACAGATTTGGCACATTCATATGCAAATAACTGTTTATAGAGACTAATGACTAATGCTGGCAGCTGACTGTTGATGATTTATGCAGGTAAAGAATGAGAATCTCTGCATAACTCATATTTTTGTGTTTAAATCCTTGAAAGCAGTCACACATGAGACCAACTGAGCGCCTCCTCTGCAAATGGCAAAGAAACTGTTCTTCATCACCTAGCAACTGAATTAATTGACAGGTTTGTTATGGTTTCCATGACAGCACAGATCTTGGCCTGTTGCTAAGGTCAAATTGTCCGCCGCTACGGAAATGAATGTCTGAACTGCGCTGCAAGAGAAAGACGGGAGGACAGATCGGGAATACCAAACACGCAGCCGGACAGCGGTCCCTCCCTCACACACAGTCACATCACTGTGAGCACCGGAAGAACGCTCGGAGCGGTGGGAACGGCCGCAGACCGGCACGCACACCATAATCGCATTACTTCATTATTGGGATTGCTCCTGTTGTGTTACGGCACAACAGGAGCACAGAGACATCCAGCAGACTTTCAATAAACAAATACAATTTTGAAATGCAAGAAAATTTTGTAACAGCTGTTTGAGTCCGTTTCTGTCTCTGCACATACTCAGAACTGGACCTCACAGGGCTCATCGGTGGACCTCAAGGGAACTATGTCGCACTTTTTAAGGGCACAAAATGTGCAGCAGTTATTCCAAGGAAATAAAGGGGACAGACAACATCCTTGTAGATTTTAAAGTATCAAATATAAAAAAAAAAGTGCAATATCAAATGGTATAAACACCAGTGAGTGAATAATTAAAATAAAATTTCTAATCTTACTGATCACTCCAAGTGCTTTAAACTGCAAACCTCATTTACGCATTCATACACACAAAGTCATATTCTATTCTATTCTATTCTATTCACACAAACTGCTTCATCCAGCAAGGACACGTCCACCTGCAGACTGGAGGAGACGAGGATTCAAACCACCAACCTCTGCAATAGTGAGACACACACTACCTCTTAGCCACTAAGCCCCATCCTGGAGTAATTACAACTAACTTATTTGCAGTTGCTCACACACACACACACACACACACCAGGAAAATCATTGAGCTTCTTCTGCTCTCTAATGATAGCATTTCTCTCTCTCTGCTTCCTTTCTCTCTGGTTCTTTGCCTGGAGCATCTCTGGCCTTCCCACCAGTGCATCTCCATGGCAACTATTATCTGTACTCTTGCAGAGGGATTCATCAGCCTCCGGCTTTTGATTTGCTGTGCAACGCAAGCAAACGTGCAACTGTAATAAAGTGAAAGGCAGTCACTGCCATGCACTTTATTTTACTCGCATAAATGCATCCAGCAGGTGTGTGTGTGTGTGTGTGTGTGTGTGTGTGTGTGTGTGTGTGTGTGTGTGTGCGTGTGTGTTTGTCTGTGTGTTTGCACACTGTGTAGTGGTTGTAGTCTTTTTCTCATACCAGGTGATTGGGAAAAAAAGTCTAAATGACTGTTAGATGGGCGAGCGCACACACACACACACACAGACACACACACACCGTCCTGTCACATGTCAGTCACTGATGTCGTTGGCTCCCTAAGCTGCTGCTGATGAGGTCAACACAAACAGAAAAAAGTGAGTTATGAGGAGTATTTGGTATCTACGCTCCTCTTTGTTGTTTCGTCCGTACTGTGGAGCAAATTTATTGGATGGAAAAACTGCCAGTTGAGCACAAAGTCATGAAACCCATAAAGTGCTTCTTCATATTTGCAACGGTGACGTCTCCATCCTGACTGAGACTTATGCTGATACTCAGCTGGATGTTTGTAACGTATCAGCTGATCTCCACACCAACGCTGACCTCTGCACGAGCGCTCTGTCACTAACAGAGATCAGCCTCATTTCTTCATTCCACTGATTCACTGACATGTTGCAAACTTTAAGATTGATCAGCTGCACAGGTCCTGCTCCAGCATGTCTCAGACATTCAGGTCTGATGGCAGAGGTCACTTCAGTATAATAAACTCATAGGTTTATGAAACTTGTTTCAGCTGATTTTTTTCACGTTCCATACAACAAGCTAGAACTAACTAGAATTTGGGTAAACAACATTGATTTAAAGTGGCTAAAAATGTGCCAAAATAAAGTCCCTGGCACCATTAAACCATGAACAAAAGGCAGATCGGACCCATGAACTCATGCGGTTGATGTCAGATTCTGAGCTCAGTCTCAGCTCTCAAACATCAACACATGCTTTCCTGGTTTGGTGAGTCTGAATCCACTGCAGCTTCACAGTTTCTGTTGTGGTCTGACAGCACTGGGAGCTGATTTCTCCACTCTGAGGCTGTTTTCTTCAAGGTTGGACATCCTGCATAACCTAATACTTTGTCTGTGTTATCTGGTTTCCAGATAGCAGACAAAGTCTGGGCTACCTTTGGGAATAAAGGTTCAGTTAGAGGTTTGGCAACGGCTGTGTTGGCCAGATGTGGCCCAAGTATCGTAACACATCAGCCCATATAAGGTAGACCTGTGGTTGGGTTGAGGCAGCCAGACTCACCCTGAGTCAGTAAGAGAACTGTAGATATGAGGCGCATTTGGAGAAAGGATTATTTTTTATCTGAGCCCAGTCCAGTAGTTTCTGAAATACAGCAGCCTGGCACCAATAATTATGCAATGCATATTTGCAATAAGATAATGTGTCAACATAGCAGTCTTTCTTTCTAGCTCCGCTGCTAACATACCTCAAATATTACAGGAGCAGTGTCCAGAAGCAGTTAAAAGACGGTACTTTATAACTTTAATGAAGAGCGACTCCTCCACATCCAAAACAAACAGCTGCTGCTCTCAGGCACTAATGCTGCATCTGTCATGGGTTTGAAAACACTTAAAAAGGCGACTGCACAACAGAAGTGTTCACAGACTATAAGCAACCCCGTAACCTTGGCTAGCAACAAACAAACATCATCAGGTTTGTACAAATGAAAGCCAATCAGAATGAAAAAGATTTAGTTACATTTTTGAAGGATGAGCCTCACATGTAACCAGAGAGAACGTCCTTAATGTCGGACATGGGAAACGAGGAATGACACCCTGCTAAAATAATCCAGACAAGAGTTGTTGGTTCTAAGATGCAATGCCAGAAACACTTAGCTCAAGGGGTCAGCCATAGGGTACACACACACACACACACACACACACACACACACACACACACACACACACACACACACACACCTAACAATGCAATAGGTGATATGCAGAGAAAGAGGAAGCTGCAGGGTGACAATGCTCTCGTGTCTCAGGTGGTGAAATGCTTAATGCCAGAGCAGGTGAGGCTGCGGTTGCCAAGGTTACAGACGTCTGCAGCACCCACCCATCTGTTCCCCTGACGGCAGCATCTCTTCAGTGACACAGCAACAATAAAAGGGAGCTAGAGACAGACTGAAAGAAAGAAAAGGAGAGACAAAGAGAGGTGGAGAAGGAGATGAGGTTGAGACGGATTAAAGAGGGGAAGACAGGCTGCAGTAGTAGCACCGGCAGATAAAGCAGAATTATTCATGAGGCCTAGATTCTCCTCTCACCATGAAACCAAGTGAGAGATTGCGCTTTCCAGACACCCAAACAGCCCCGGCCAAAACAACCACCTCTGACACAACAGCATCTACATTATTTTCCAGAGTAAATCCTGTGCAGCAAATCTCCAATACGGCATGCTGAAGGAATGCATTACAGCATGAAACAATAAACCACAAGAGGCCGTGGTTTGGAACTGATGGCGACGGTGTAAAGGCTCATATGCCTTATTAATCATTAATGTAGGTAATAATGTGGTGTTTTTGGTAACAAAAACCAACAATATCAACTTCACACGGCTCACCTGAACCCTGTTGCAACATATCGGAGTATCACAACACTGTAACCGTTGAGCTGCGTGTTTTTAAATGAGGTCACAGCGAGTGTGTATACCTGTGCCTTTTGTGTAGATCAGAGGCAGGAGGAGTAAAGGTTGCATTAGAGCCAGCAATTTTAGCAGAAACAAACAAACGTGTGGCAGAAAAGGTCCGTCCACGCAAGGAGCATGACCTCACTCAGCAATCTGTGGGAACACGTCAGCAAGCCTTACAAAGTTGATAGATTTTAGGTGACAGTGGGAAAATAAAACTCCCTTTTAACAGGAAGGAAGAACCGGGCGCTTACATAACAGGGAACTCCACCCGCAGTGCAGCTGTGGGGGTTGATTCGGAGGCAGTCGAATCGAAGGATTTAATTCGCTGAGGAAACAGACTCACACAAACTGTGCTCCGGCCCAAATTCTTCCACTTGACAGAATCTGTGGTGCACACACAGCATGCTAGCTTTGACCTCTGACCCACTCTGGATCCATGACATCAGTCCAAAGGTCATGGTAAGGTCACTTCCTGTCAAACCACATCTCGTCACCCGAACTGCATTGGCATGGTGACAGAAGACTGTGACAGGCAATGACAGGTGAGCTGACTCGTGCTCTCAAAGCTACAGTTTGCTAGGGTTCGGGTTATCTCCTCATCCGAGCTCTTAATCTTCTTGATGAGTCTGGATGAAGACCGCGATTCTCGGGCAAAGAAGGTGAGCTCTGAGTCCTCTTTTCTTTCCTCTTTGAATGATTCCTATCTTAGACGTTAAACTGTGACTGTAACGTCCTTTAACCGATTCGCTGCTCTGTTTCTGTCACGGGTTTTGAAAAGTATCCAATAAATAAAGACTATCAAATGTAACAAAACATTTTTAATATTAAGCCCAGAAATCCAAAGAGAAACAATGTTCAGAAAATGTATCAAACAAACCTGGTTCAGTTAAATGCTACAGCCGCTTAATCCGGACCATCCCGGACCCGGATCAGTGTCCACTGAGAGGATCAGTCAGAAACTGCAAACGTGTCCTAATATGGACCGCTGAGATTGTGATATCTCGACCTGAATTAGTGGACAGATTTCAAAGAAAGCAAAACAATATTTCTCCTGGAAAACAATCTCAGCAGCACCCAACACACCTGTTACCTGGACCCCGGGGACAGGATACAAACTGCACCTGTGATTTGTACCTTATCAATTTATTGAACCATAAACAATTTTTATTTCAAAATCTAAATAACAGCATGAAGTTCACAAAGCGTGTCACTCATCTGAAGGGAGGAATGTGCTTTAAATAAAATTCATCTCAGGACAGGAGGCCAAAGTTCAACTGTGGTCAGCAAAAAGAGGTCAAAGGTTGGAGCCAGAAGCTCAGCTTAGAGCAATAAGAAACAGCTGATGTGTCTATTTGCATTATTGTTGTAGGAACAAAAGGTTTAATCTTTCTTTCCATTTATTTAGTCTTAGTCGTCCTCTCAGTTTTTCAATAATACACATAAAAATCGCTCTTTCAGAGTTCTTGCTTCGTGACACGTGGGACTAAATATCCAAACGACCTGACAGGTCAAACTTTGACCTGCAGAAGCAGAATAAGCATTTTCTGTGCCGTCTGCCTGCACAGTAATTCCCTCCTATCAAACAAACAGATTAACATGCATCACCTTCAACTGCACCTTCTTTTTCCTGTGTCCAGCCCTGACATTTGATCTCCTGTATGTGAAAAAGATGCCAAGTACATATCTGACCCTAGTACAGCATTACCTGCAGGAGAGCAACCCTGCTCCAGGATCAGAGACTATTTGGCCACAACCTCAACATAAAGAGCTCACTTTAAGGTCACAGAAGAAATCCACTGCCGGCAACTTCCTTACTCAACAAACAGACGTGCACAGATGTACACAGTAACTATGAACCCAATAAAATACAGGATACGATAGACCAGAGTGTGCTGGTGCAGCGGTTTACAGTGGAGTCAGCTGGGCCTGGGAAAGCATGCACATTCTCTGGCTTTGATTACTGAAGCTTTAAATTTCTCTTACACAAATATCCACAAGCACACACATAAAGACACACATGAGCATACAGAGTAAAATACAGATGCACACTTGCTTCCCGGGGACAAAGCCAGGGTTGAACTAAAGGCCTCCAGACAGGGTTTAAGCCTTTTTACTCAGAAATGGAAGGAAGCTGCCAAAGGACAGTTTCTGATGCTAAAAATACCGACAGAAAAAAGGAAACTGGCCAAGCGAGCTTTCACCTACATTACACAAGAATCCGTGAAAAGAAGGAGAAAAGGGGACTCAAAGGGCTTCCTGCTGTATCAGTTCGCCAGTAAGGACAGAAAAGCAAAGTTTAAAGAAATATAGGCCATAAACATATCGTCCATCACCTTACCTGCAGCTTCTGAACTGCTCCAAAAATACAACACATTGAATAGAGAGCGCTATCACTGAATACATGAATGCATGCTATTAGTTGGCTCAGTGATGGGATGGAGTACAGTTTGGGACTGACAGCGTTAAATGAAGGGATGTAGTTTCACAATGAAAATAAGAGCAAACATGGCAACTAACTAAAAACATTGAAACTTAGAGAGTTTCAACTTGTGCTGGCAATGTGTCTCCAGCAGGTGCAGCAACCTTTCCCTCCACTCCATAGAGAAGATAAACCATTGTGTCATTATGCTGCTGTGACCCTTCAAGCTTCTTGTTTTCACTGTCACTGTGTTGCTGTTGTGATGCCTGATGTGACCAGTGAGGCTCTAAGAATATGAGGCCTGCCCTACTACACATAACTTGATCAAACCCACAATGAGTATCTTGCTCTCTTCATGTAGACTTGGAACCAAAGCTTGCCGCCACATTTCCAAAGGCCTTCTATACAACTGGACTTCCCCCCCTGCTGGCCATTGGACAGAATGCAGGTTTAAGGCACATCGACGCTGATCTCACTTTTGAGAGCCGGAAGCTTTATCCATCTTTTATATACAGTCTGTGGCTGTTTTTGCACATAGCAATGGTTCTACAGAGAAACAGGCTCAACAATAAAACATCAGTTATGATGCCAGCAGCAGGATTGGTGTAAAAAAAAAATCATCCATCCCCCTGAACACACCAAGAAGAACTGAGCAAACCGTCTGTTGTTGGTTTATTACACAGACTCTGAGCTTTATTAGCTGATTTCTGCTGAGAGTTTCTCAGCTGAGAGTCAAAGAAAGGAAATGAAGGAAGCGAGGTAAGTGCTGCTGCTTTCAGCTTCCAGTTAATAACACACGTTTTAATATTTTATGCTTTCTTAGTAAAATGCTTTGCAGTTAAACAACAAAAATATTGCTGATTAATTATTTATGGCAGCCATAAAAAAAAGAAAAAGACTGAACATTTGCTGCTGGTTTTCTCTGTGCGATGGGAATATCTGCACGATGCTCATCAAAGTTATTTGATTAGGCAGCGCAAAATGTTTTCACTGATATTTCAGCGGAGTGACAAACGATGTAACCGATGCCGCGTACGGTGCCAGCTTCTCGATATTCTTCTCTGTCATGTTGCTTTAGCAGACCGATTTGGGGAATTTGCGTCGGACGTGTGGCCCAAACTACAACTACCACGTACCAGTGATGTGCCACAGCTTCACACACACAAACTAGCACCTGAATTCTCCCACATGCAAGAAAACTTATTAGTAATAACAGCAGAAATGTGCCAGGAAAAGAAAATAACAACCAGGAGAACCTGCTGAGGTTCATCAGAGGCTGAAGCAGAATCAAAATGTTTAAAATTTCTGTTTAGATGTAATTTTAACTTTTGAAACTTGGAGTAGCATTTATTATCTCCTGTCACATTTGACCTCTGACCTCTCCTTCAAGGTCAATAGATTGATCTGAAGGTCAAAGTGATAAAAATGCTCTTTATAGCTGCTTAAAACAGTGTTTGTCTGCCTTTGTTTGTACTGGGAACCTTTAGGAAATGATACTGATACATGGGGAATCAAAATATCACGTCACATTTGACCTTTGACCTCACTTTTTCATTTCACATCTGCCTTTTTTTTTTTTTTTAAGTTGACCCCTAAATGTGTTTAATCTTTAAAGGAAGTTTTGCCAAGAGAACGAAAATGAATCCACATGAATCAGAAATAATTGTGCTCAAAATTATTTTGTATATATTAAAATGAGTTTCAACAGGGAAATAACCACAGCCTGCACTCTGCACTTGTTTTTACTGCACTACAAACTTCTTAAAATATGTTTTAAATGAAATAAAAGGAAATGAAAAAGGAAATGCTGCTAAGAGCGTGAGCAGCCGCGGTGGAGGTTCACAGACTGCACGTACGGGACTCCGTTAATCCACCGCATGCAAATATAAGGATGTCGTTATCATTTAGCCAGGATTCATTAAAAACTGCCGTACAGAAAGGTGCAATAACTCTGCGTTCAGCTTTATTGAAGCAGCAAACGAAAAACTCGGATCCCTTCCAGCTCAAAGGTTGATGACCTCACTGTAAATCATCCCGTCCTTCGTCGGGGAAAAGCACGAACAGACAATCATGCAGCAGTTTCACATTCACTTTACTCGAATACAGACACATGACACCGAACTGGCATCAATAAAAAGAAAAATCAATTGAAAGTACATTTGTGCACCTGGACAACCTGATATTGATCTTCATCTTTTCTATCATTACTGTAAATGCGGAAGCTTGAGTTTCAGTTCAGCTCCTGCAGCTCGTCGTTCTCACAGCTAAAACTCCAAATCGAATGCTGAACAGTTTAAACGAAGCTGCTGTTTGAAGCCAGCGGAGGTGGAGGTGCTTCCTCAGCGCTGAGCGGCTGCTTCTCTGAGCTGTCTGCACTTCCTAACCTCTCGAGCCTTCGTGACACCTGATCTCAGAGCTCTCACTGCTCTGGCAAATACTTAGGAAGCCACTCTGTATTGTGTATTGGGTTCGAGTGAAAGCTTATCTCTGTAACTAATTCACCCTGTTGCTGTGTGTGTGTGTGTGTGTCTGTGCATTCTCCTGCATCATGTATTGAAATGGTCAGCTGAACGATACAGTGGCCACTGCTCTGCAAACCTCTTCAGTTCACTAAGGAGCACACACGTGCACACAGAGCGCAGGGTCAACACCAGAGTCCTCTGCACACACGTGAAGACAGTGTCAACGATTCCACTCCATACATTGTTAAAATATTCATAGACTGAGTCATGCAGTGCAGTCCAGAGTTATAATAATAACAGAAATGTGTTCCCGGTGGGGTGAGCTCATCTGGCTCCTCACTGTAGTTTAACAAAGAAAATGTCCAAAAATGGCTCTGAAACAACGAACTGCACTCTATATTTATCTCAGTGCATTATGAAAGGAACGTTTTTGAGAGTGATGCCACTTTGATATTTGTACAGGAAATATGTAAACGTATTCTGGAGCCACCAGCTGGAACAAGAGTTCCAACCCCGGGGCAGCAAGTTTAACTTCACAGGCTGAAGAGTGCAGCCTGCTTCATGTCCTTCTCAGGTGATGCTTTATAGGACAAAGTAAGAAGGTCAGAGGTCAGGAGCTCAAATCTGGAAAGCTGTCTTTCAAGGCTGCTTAAAGAAAGCTGATTTTTTTTTAAACCTCACTATTTGTGTCTGTGCTAGTTCAGCTTTCTGCTATCACACACTTTCTTCTGAAGAACAACTAGAAAAGAAACACATGCTGATTTTCATGGGGAAGACATGCAGGGGCTTAAAACCTGAAGCGTTCAGAATTCACGCTTCACTCAACCAATTACAAACTGCCCGGATGCTCATACCTTCACACGTCTGCATGTATGTTTCATTTCATTTATTTAAATTAGGACAGTACATATTATTCAACATGTCAGCAAAAGGATCAATGTAAATATGCCTTTATGTTCAACATGAAGAGAGAGTAATACACACACGCTGTTATAAATGCATATCCATCAATCATCCATCCATCCATCCATCCATCATCCATCCATCCATCCAGGGCTGGGTCATGAGAGCAGCAGCCTAAGCAGAGAAACCCAGACTTCCCTCTACTCTCCTCTCCAACTCCTCCAGTTTATCCAGATGACCGCTGAGGTGTTCCCAGGACACGCTGGAGAAATTATATCTCTCAGCTGGCCTGGGAACGCCCCGGGGCCTCCTCCCATTAGGTCATGCCAGGAACACCTCACCCAGGAGGCGCCTAGGAGGCATTCTAGTCAGATGCCCGAACCACCTCAACTGGCTCCTTTCGATGTGGAGGAGCAGAGGCTCTACTCTGAGCCCCTCTCGAATGAATCTCTAAAGGAAGAGGCCAGCCACCCTTTGGAGAAAGCTCATTTCTGCTGCTTGTATCCGTGATCTCGTGACCATAGGTGAAGGTAGGGATGTAGGGATCACTACGACGGATCGGTGCAGCATCCACATCACGGAAGCTGAGGACCCAAATTTAAGACTAATACATCATCTCGTCTCTGACAAACCACCACAAACATAAAGAGGAACATTAAAGGTTTTTTCTTATCTAAAGCAAAGCTTGAGGATAGACGGTGTGAAATGTCCTTTAAGGTTGATTAAATTGCCTCAGTGGGTTTAAGATCAGGTGGGTTTCAGCAGGTGTGACTGTCACTTTTGTGTCCCAGTTTTTCTGCAAAGACATGAACTCTGAGTGTACATATGATATAGTGCCGTCACCAGTCAGACCACAGTTAGGCTCGTCTGTGCTGAGTCATACACTGCAGTGGTCTAAATATAGAATTATGGGTAATGTAGTCTGCGCATCACGGATGCTCATCTGCTGCTTAGCACATTGTTGATCGCCAAAGAGCAAAAAAAAAAAAAAAAAAAAAAAAAAAAAAAAAAGAAAAAAAGAAAAAAAAAAAAAAAGGGGGGGAAAAAAGGAAAAAAAAACCACACCAA
>VUQJ01020393.1:9578-24694 GCA_015108635.1 Andinoacara biseriatus | reverse complement strand
ATATATTAGTCTCTTTTTTAATTATTTCACTGAATTAGACAATGTTGCTATCTTGTGTGTATCTACATACTAATACAGTATAGCACAGCACCAACCTTCAGCGGGTTTTTTTTCTTTTGTTCTGTTCTATTTTTTTCTATATATTTTGTCCAATATCAACCTACTATTTTGACATTGACATTGACATTGTAGCGTTTCTGAAAAGATATCACTACATTATGACTCTGTTACACTGCATTAAAAACAGAACAGCAACCTCTTTGCAACTAGGAAAAAATGGTGGTTGCCTGAAGAGTGCATTTAATCGTTTATTTATTTGCATTTGGTGAACACTTGCAGGAAGTTGGTCACCAGCTGGTCACCCTGCAGTTGAGTGTGCAACAGCCTCAACCTTTGACTGACCCGTGCAACCAGGTCCTCTGGTAGGAGACGACCCTTCTCCAAACAGTTATGGTCTGACTCTGACTCCCTCTCACAGATTGGCGAAGGTTTTTGAGTAATTGCCATTCATAAATGCAGATAGACTGCCAGCACAATTTGATCCATCTGAATCAGTCCGATGAGTGCAACTTATCTGCAAAGCGTCTCTTTGCAAGAGGGGACCCAACTCAGCTGGTTGTGTCCTGGTTGTAATAATATTGCTGTGCTGCAGCAACTCCGTCACTATTTTTGGAGGAATTTCGGAATTTGTTTTCAATCAGTGAGGTTCTGGCTGGACTTAGTAATTAGTGTGTATTTTTGTATCTAGAGAGATTTGTAATAGATTTGTAACTGAGGGTAAGAAATTGCCAGCCTGACTCCATATAATCATGAATTTGTAGCAGACTGTTTGCAGTCTGATAGCATTTTATTGCCATTTTCTTGCAGTCTTTAGGTAATAAAATCGCTTTGAAGATGGCAACTGACTGCGAGCGGTTACAGACCTGTTCTCCATGTTCAAAGCAACTGTTTCTAAGGCAACAAGTTAATTGCACACATTACCAGTAAATGTGGTTGTGCCACAGTCTCCAACCAGTCTCCAACCAGTTTTCCTTAGTCTGGCTGTAGCAATAGTGAAAGACACACGAGATAAAGAACTGCTTCAATGTGATCTACAATGCCCATCCTGTAGTAAACTTTGTTTTAACCGGAGAGCACGACTTATAATATCACATCTAGAATGTTGCCAACACATCATTCACCGGCGCAGGTCAGTTTGTTAACGCTCTCGCCTGCCTTATTCTGCAGCCATTCAAGCACATGTATTCAGCAGTAAATGGTACCATGTAACATTTTTATATCATTCTCACTTGTCCCATCTACTATATACTTGATTTATGAGTTTAGTGTTGAAGTGAAAAGAACACAGTGTAACTGAATTGTGTAGCTGATTTGACACCTCAGGGGCTCTGTAGTGGGGGGCTGTTGTAATGAGAAACATCTGCTATGTTGCCAAAGAGTCCCCAAAGAAATTGTCAAAGTGAACAAGCAGGCTTCATTTTTTTTTATGTTATTCTGTTCCCAAATCCCTTTAGTGTTGAGTAATTTATGAAGAGCCTATTAAAAAAAATCATGTGATAATGGATTATGACTAACACCATGTTAATACAAATTACTCAATTTAACCCAGTTTATGAGCAACACATTAACAGGTGACTGAGTGCAGAAATGTTGAAACCTAAAAGTGTTGCAAAGTACATAAAGACCCTGAGGTGTGATGATAATTTCTTTAACGCTGCACAGACAAGCTGAAATTTATTCAGTGAAAAGTTATTACTGTGGGGTTATGTGTCTGCACTTTGATAGGTGTGAATTTTTCATGAACCTTTAACCTTGTTTATAGGTTATGGATACATGTTTGCTTAGTAGTGCATCGGCACCCCTTTTCAGTGCTGCCGTAATTCTTGGCACAGATACAACAAGGTGCTGGAAACATTCCTTAGAGATTTTGGTCCATATTGACATGACAGCATGCAGATTTGTCAGCAGCGTATTCATCATGCAAATTTCCCGTTCCCCCACATCCTAAAGGTGCTCTATTGGACGGAGTGCAGTGAACTCATGTTCAAGAAACCAGTTTAAGATGATTTAACCTTTGTGACATGATGCATTGTCCTTTTGGAAGCAGCCATCAGATGATCAGATGGTCATAAAGGGATGGACATGGTCAGCAGCGATACTCAGGTGAGATCCTCAAAGGAGCTCAAAGTCAGCCAAGAAAATATCCCAACATTCGACCTCCAGCAGCAGCCTCGCAGTATTGTGAGTCGCTCTGATTTTCACCCCGTTATTGTAACCTTACAAATTTTAAATGTTCACTATGCAAATTTAATCTCTAAAATATGAAATCAGCATTTGAGTCATTTTAAATATGCATTTGAGATGTATTTAAGTTGAAGGTGATTACAAAGCTACTATTGAATTGATGATGGACACGAGCTCTAAATCTTTGACTCCTGTGATGATCAGAAGTTTTAACACTCACCTACAGGTCACAAATATTTTCCCTGACTTTATATATGACATACACCAACCATCCATAACCTCAGCTCATTTTTATGCGGTTAAGCTCCACTGAGAGCCATGTCTCAGAGAATTTACCCTCACTGTAATTAATTTGGAATTAATGTTCATGTAAATTGAGATAATGTAGGGATTAACATTTAATACAACCACAATACCACTAATGCAGTACTTAAATAGGATAATGTTGATAGATATTTTAAATGAGTGAGCTCCTAATGGAATATGTAGCAGCATAATACTATTTGTGAGATTAGAAGATCAATTATTCTCAAATGTGCTGCTACTTTGTGCAGAGCATATGCTGGGTGTGCACTTCAGCAACACACTACACTTCGAAACAAAAAATTCTACTCGAGAGTTCAATAGTTAATTCATGACTGTACAACAACATAGAGCTAAAAAAACATTCCGGCACAAGCCTCCTATATATCCCCCTCTGTCCAATTAAAACTCCCGGCATCACACGTTTCCTGCTTCACCGCCTACAGCAGCCGGAGCTGGCATATGGAATTTCTTATGGCCCTTCTCTGGCTCAGCATGTGGCAAGAGAGGTTTACGCAAAACCACAACATGCCACCTGAGCAAAAGTTTTAAAAATAGGATTTTCCCTCAGTGGTGAAAAATTGTTAAGGAACACATTTCCTGTAGTTATATGTCATCAGACATGTTAGGTCTCTTTTTTTTTTCTGCTGCTGCTGCCGGCTCGTCTCCCTCTTACGTGACCTGAATATGTAACTATGTACACCCCTGGCTGGCAAAAGGGGGGGAAAAGGCTGCTTTAGGTTGCTGTCACCTGCACTTAGCCTCAAAAGCTGTGGTACAGCTGTGCACTCCACATGGCGCACAACAGGGAGGCTTTTTTTTTTTGATATCGTGTAGGTTTTTTTTTTTCTACACTTTGACCCAAATGAGCTGTATTTCACACAGATAAATAAATAAATACACTGCTCAAAAATAAATTTAAAAAATGAGGGAACACTCCATCATCACAGTGCAACACAAAGTCAGTTAAACTTCAGGGATGTCAGTCAGAAAGCAGAAGCGACTGTGAATCAATTTCACCTGTTTTGGTGCAGAAGAAATTAACAACAGGTGCACCGGAGAGGCAACAACAAGACGTGCTGTAGAGAAGATACCAGGAGATGGACTGTTACACAAGGAAAGCTGGTTAGAGTGACAGGAGGGCATCAATCCAGCAGCAGGACTGGAATTTATTCCTTTGTGTGAGGAGGAATAAGACGAGCACTGTCAGAACCCCACAAAATGACCTCCAGCGGGATACTCATTCACGTTTCTGAACAAACTATCCAAACCAGACTCCATCAGGGTGGCATGAGTTCCTTCAGTGGGACCTTTACTCGTCACAGTGCAGTTTGATTTGTATTTGCCAAAACCGGCAGGTCTGCCCGCCAGTGGCACCCGACCCTCTTCACAAATGAGAGCGGGCAATGCTTCCTAACTGGACAGATCCTCCTGTAGTTTAACTGACAGTATTATATCAAATGACAAAGTAAAATCAACAACAACAAAAAAACAAAAACAAAACAATGCTGGTAGTTGGGACCTAAAGAGAACTAGCTGCTCATTGTGTAGCTGTCTAGCCCAGTGACTATAGTTCAATTCCAAGTAAACATGCCTGTGTGGGCACACTGTGGGACTGTGTGGGCCGGGCAAACCCACACTTTTGCCACGGGTGTGCCTTTGGGCCACCAAGAGGGGATTCTGTAACCCACAGTGGGCTGCCCACTGTAGGCTCACTGTAATGAGTTGGCTCACCTTGGGGTCCATGTAGGTCTGTACACAGGGCCCCCACAAAGACCCCAAGGTGACGTGTTTGCTGGGTTGTTAGCTAACAGTATGGACAAACGGCTGATCTCGTACCAACAGCTCAAACAAAACTGTTCATCAAACACGATGGACAAACTGATGAAAGAGCTCATTAACTGTAATGAAATGAATGACAGTAAATGGAGTGATTGCTGAAATCAGCGGATGAATACTGTTAACTGACAAATGGTAATCTGACAGCGGTCCAGATCCAGTCTGTAACAAGCTCAGTGGGAATAAGAAAGGTTTTGTTGAAGAAGGGTTGTTTTAGGTTAAAAAGACTGGGATAAAGAGATGCACTTGACAACTTTACTGTTTTGGTTGCTGCTCCATTAACCTCTTTTTCAGGAGGCGGTTTTCAGCTGTGATCAGCACGGTGCACACACCCCCCTCCAAAAGTACTGGGGCATGTGACTGACAGCTGAATCTTGATCTTTTGTCTCATATTCATCTTTTAATGTCAAACCCAAATGTTTTCAGTCTACAGCAAAAGTAATTTGAATACTTGAGGAGGGGAGTATGACTGCTACTGCTGTACAAAAATGACACTCTTGTGTTTTCGGTTTAAACCGAACTGCTAAACAAAACCATAAAATGGGAATTTCATCTTTGCAAAAAACAGCATGTCATTAGACCAAAATGCACTGCAGCTACACATTGTAGGAACAGCTGCAATATAAGTTTCCATTAAGGAAAAGCAGTTCCCCTCTTGATTTATTTTTTACCGCAGCAGTATACTTCTGACCCCTCCCTGCACCAAACTGAACAAGCTGTAGAGCGCTTGTCACTATCTAATCACCCCCATCCTGCAGCCTTCATGACCGGAGAGGAAATGGCTTAATGGAAACATTCAGCCTGACTGATAGTGATAACTGCTGCATACACACAGCAGAACAGACACTGGAAAGATGCAGAGGAAGTTTGTTTACCTTTGGGGAAGCACAGAATTTACTATTTGTAGGTCACACGGCGGGATTTTAAAGAACGGAGGCTGAGTATAGGGCAGGAATAACTCCCCCACCTACCATATATCAATATGTACTGTTCCTCAAATATTTATGAAGATATGGGGGATATATAGCAATATATGTCAAAGAAAGAAAAAAATGTAATTTTTAGAATAAACATACTTTTATTTGATCTGAACTTTTGGGAACACGGATAAAATCACAGAAGAGAAACAAAAACAAATTATATTTGTATTGCTTTAATACAAACTATGCAGTGCACAGCTGCAGTGACTTCCTCTTTACCAGACACACACACACACACACACACACACACACACACACACACACACACACACACACACACACACACATACACACCCACACACACACCCACAGATCATTGTACTGCTCCCTTTTGGAATAATTCATCCATCATTATATTCATGCAGTCATTCAAATCACTTGTCCTGAGCAGAGTCATGGCAGTAACAGATCAGGATGCAGCCTACACATCGTTTTTCCCAGCTTCCCTCAGAGGAATCCCAACAACCAAACGCATCTTACCTTTTGTGTCCAGTATGAGGTTGGACGGTATGTGTCCAAAAAGCAAAAAGACCCTGTGACCATGTCTTATTATTGATAGTGGGAAAGAAAAATCTTGAGATATCTGATATAAATAAATGGATGGAAATTGTAATTCCATGAGACCCTTTCCCGTGAGAGCATAGGAATTTTCCTCAATACAGCAGCGATTTTCAACTGTTAATCAGTTTTTCAGGCTTTGTTCTACATTTTGTCGGTTTGGCACTAAATAGTCGTCGAGGGTGGTCTGATGGAGGCAGTTAAAGGTTTAGCTGCACTTTATGCTTGTAGATTGACCAGTTTATTCTCGTGCTATTGTTGGCTTCTTTACGTTCTTGCTTATTCAAACCATTCAATTTTAATATCTTACATTTAGTTATCTGGTTTGATAGTCAGTTTGTTGAAGATTGAAATGTGAATGGATTTCTGTGAAATGGGGTTCACGCAGACATTATTTTCTGCATAAATACTGCACACTTTATCTTCTGACTGCTTCTCTCAAAGCAAAATGTAAAAAATTCCATTAAAAAAACAAAAAAAAACCCTTCTTGTCAACCTCAGATATGGGCTGTTGTTTTTAACAGCTTTAGCAAATGTGAGCAGGTTAATATGCAAAACTGAGATGGTGAGTTTGGTGAGTATTATGCATTATTGTGAGGACATTAGCATGCGATATTAGCTTGTAGCTATTATGATCAAGTTTTCTCTCTAGTGCTTAAAAGGTTAAGTCAGTCTGCAGTTCATTTTAAGTTCATGTTGAGAAATGTTCATCCTACTGCACTTAATAAATTAATTTACCCCCTGCGGCCAGTCAAATTGGTTTTAATAAGACACTATCTGGGAAATCTGAGTTATTACTTTAGCACCATAATGTACCAGGAAATTGAGCCTGACTCTGTCTGACCCCCCGCTGCCTCTGACCCCTTCCACCCCCTCCACGCTCTGTGCATCTCTTTCTGAAACTGACAAACTTCTCTTTCTATCCTGCAGCTTGCATGTGGGGGCTCCTTTGCTTCACAGTGCAGACAGGTGCAGATATCTGAGAATCTTGGAGGTGCTTCTCCCTCTGACCATGTGCAATGTGAGGGGTTCACCCAGGCTTCACATTCCTTGGGAAACACTCAGGGGGTGCTTTGGTGTGCGGTGACACTGCGACATTGTTGCACTGTGAGGAGAGAAAATGTTTGTGGGAATAACTTTGTGGGAATAGTTCAAATTAATTGACAACTAACTATGTGGTATAATTATGAGTCTCTCATAGTTTGGGACATGGATACTCTGAAGGTAGATTGGACAAATCCTCTGTCTTAAGTAAGGCCACAGTACTTAGTCAATGATGGCTTACCAGAGGGGGAAAAAAGGGATGAAAAAGCAGAGTTGGAAGGCTCTCTATAATTAATCTGTACTAACAGCTGATAAAATTAGTAATTCCAATTGAATGTACCAGTACAGTATGCTGTATTACTGGAATTGTGTGCATGCTGATTTGTTAAAATTTGCACCACAGCTAGGCGTGTTCACCTCAACATATACACATTTACTTTTTGTTTAAGAAAAGCTTCTGTCAGCAGCTTGCAGTTATATTGGCTGACCTATGCTCTGTCTGTGAGTCTATATCCAGCATGTAGAGCTTCCAGGAAGCACTAATGCACATCAGCCAGAAAGCTGTTTGGCAGCTGATGATGGGAAGCGTGATGACAGGTGTATCGTAACAGCGGCATGGACACTGTAGAAAGCGAGAATGGAGGGATAAGCTGTGACAGAGCTTTGGCGTGTGTGAAATTAGAGCTGTGTGTCTTTGTATGTGAATGTTGTAGATGTGTGCTGCAGAATGTTTCTGTCTTGAATGAATGCAGCTCTGTATGCACATATTTCCAAACATCCACTCTCAAAAATACTGTAATTCTGGCTTCAATCCAGCTCCGAATAAAAATGCAAGTCGTGCAGTTGCGCAGCACATGCCAGTCCTGCATTGGTGCCCATGGCAACAAAAATACCCTCAGTGTGTACTGCAATGATCGTGCTTCCTATGCCCTTGGATTTGACAGCAGAGGTTTAGGGATTTAACTCCTTGCTAAATCTGTCACATGGAACCCGGAAGAGATCAGCAGTTTAGCTGACACTAACACCGCTGGGACTGGTTCCAGTTGGTCCTCCAGTGGAAGATCAGCTGCAGATCTTCTTTGTGTGTGTGCTGCCAAAAAAAAAATCACATTTACAAACTGAAATAATCCAAGATCTTAAATTCAAGATGTGCAAAAGAAGTGTTACAGCTTCTGTTAAATATTGATATTTAATATTGCCCAACCTTGTTGTACAGATGATGAGTCCAATGCATCCAAATGTGCTGCATTTATGAGATTCCTCAATTTTTCATTTTCCACCACACTTATCACTTATCATCCTTTATGTTGCATAACATTTTGGTGCAGGTCTAATATGAAAATGACAAGCATTCCAGCAACTGCATCTTTATGATCTCAATAGCTGTGCTCTCTTTACCGGATTACCTGAAACAATTTTCATAATCTTCTGATTTGCCAAAGTTCCATCAGCTTGTTCTCATTTCCAGGGTGTCATTTTGTGTCTTTTGGCATCGTTGCCCTGATGCACTGGATTATGGAACTCCTAACTCTTCATTTGCCACAGAGCAGAGTGAGTTATGAAGGGACGTGTTTTAGCCTAAACCAAGACCGTTTCCTAAATGTAATGAAGTCGATGTCAGTGCCAAAATGTAACCAGTGAGTCAAATCAAAAATAAAAATACAAGTGGAAAGCTAAACATATCAGTGCAAAATGCAGAGGTACCAGTGAGACATTACCAAGGGTTTCGTGCCTGATAAACCTGCAATTTATAATACAAATTAGCAGTGCACACAACTGCAAAATATATGCATTTATAAGCATGTAGCTGACATTTTTTCTTTCCTTCTCTGTCGTTTCCCCCTTCTTGTTTCACAGTTCCTCGGCCGGCACACCTGATCTCTATCAACCACTCATTAAGTTGCAGTATAAATACCCCTGTCATACTATTCGCTCCTCTCTAGAATGCTCTGTTGAGCTGACTGATAGTAATGTCAAGGCCATCTTCTCTTAGTCTCAAATGTTTTCTAGTTTCAACTCTGCTTTTCTTGTGTGCTCCAAAAGTCTTGTCGGTTCCATGTTGTTAGCTTCACCACATTGTGCCAAATGCCTGCATCCCCCCTCTTCACCAGTGCCCTAGAGATTCCTCACCACCTGCTTGGTTTTATAGTACCACTTGCAGTGCTTCTCCACCCTTACCTTCACTAAAAAAGAGCATGTTTTGCTAAATAAAACGTGTGTGTCATTATATTCTGTCTGAAAATGCCGCTAACCCCATCCCATGTCCAGTTACAAAACCAAAACCAAATTTTCACCTAGTAAAATCAAATCAAACTTAAATTGTGTCTGATGAAAAATACCTAATACCTACGAAAATGACATTCCCACCATCCTAATGTTTTACTGTGGGCTAATTAGCAAATTTTAACTTGGTAGCACACCCAAAGAAAGCAACCAGTATTTACTTAACAATCAGGTCATTTGTTGCTCTTGCTTGAAGACAAAACAAAGTTTCCTCAACCATAAAGTCTGTCATTTAGCAAGCTATACTGGAATGTTCAACAATTTACACAATTCCTCCCAGTTCGGCTGAGAAAAGGGGAGGCTTGTTTGTGGAGCCGATTGTTCAGGACATCTGCTAACAAGACAGACTGCAGAATGGCAGCTCTTCACTCTATCAAGACGAGGAAATGTCTGTCCAGGCTGTTCACTACTGAGAGGCCACGAGGCTTCCGGCAATTGTGGGAAAAGAAAAAAAAAACACTGCTTTTTTAGTAAATATACTTTCTAAGCTTGTAGTCATGAAGATAATTGTGTTTCTCCAGCAAATTGTAAATCATACTTGTTGAGTGATGCTTGGTGAGAGAAAAAAAACACCAAGCAAACTAAAACATAAGGATTTCGGTACCACACTAAAAGGAATTTACATAATTTATCCTAACCTCAGTTTCCTGCTTTGTAAACTTTGCTGTATGTATTATGAAAAGAGCCTTTTCCACAATTAACAAAATGGGTTATTTTTTTTTAAAATAGATTAAGATTATAGGTTTTTCACTGTCAATTTGTAAATTTTAAACTTTGTGATCTCTAAACAAATTTTGATATAAACCAAAGTACAGATGATACATCATATTGACTTGGCAATCAAACACATTTACAGCCAAAACACACATTATAAATGTTTAGAATAAACATGTCAAAAATCACATAAATTATGTCAAATCAAAAAAAATGCCCAAATCTTCAGTTCTTTATTTTATAAAGCTTTGGCTACATGTGCACACCCATATAAATCAAACAGAAATTTTATCATTTAAAGCAGAACAAGCTCTATACAAAAGTAACTTCAATAAAATAGTTAGAAATGACCATGAATGATACTTTAGACATAATGAGACAGATTTTTATCCGGGTCACGGGGCAGAAGCCTAAGCAGAGAAACCCAGACCTCCCTCATCCTGGTCAGATGCCCGAACCACCGCATCTGGCTCCTTCTGATGTAGAGGAGTAGTGGCTGTACTTTGAGCGTCTCTTGAATGCAGCACTGATTAAGTCCAACAGCCACTGGGAATGAGTACAACTTATTGCCGGGAATGTGGATCAAGCTCTCGCTGTAGGTGTACAGGGACTGAACAGCACCCCCAACAGGATACCCTGAGGGACGCAGTTGAATGCCTTCTCCATCCACAAAACACGTGTATATTGGATGGGCTAACTCCCACATGCACTCAAATATCCTCGAGAGGATAAAGAACTGGTTCAGTGTTCTGCAACCAGGAGGAAAATCAAATTGCTCCCCCTGAATCTGAAGTTCGAAAAAACTATCGGACAAACAGACCTTCTTGGGGAGGCTAAAGCATATGATCCCCCTATAATTGGAGCACACCCTCCGGTCCCCCCACAACCCCGGAGATTACCACCGTGACAAGCACCAACCACCTGTGTGTGGCAGCCTCAACAATGGAGGTGCGAAACTTGGTCCATTTAGACTCAGTGGCCTCAGGCTCCCGTGGAATACTCTTAAAGTTCTGCTATAGGTGGGAGTTGAAGATCTTGCAAACCGGAGCCTGTGCCAGGCATTCCCAGCGCACCCTCCCTATACACTTTGATCTGCCAGGTCTGTCCACCATCCATGTTGTCTTTCCAGTGGTCTGTGTTCAGGTGTTTGTGTTAAGTTTACATGGGCGTCATGGTTAGTCACTTCCTGTTTTATTTTGACAGTCTTGTGTTCCTTGTGCTTTGTGTTCAGTTTTGCTTCCTCTTGTGTAATTTGGTTCACCTGTGTTCCCAGCTGTCTCCACTTCCCTCATTATCCTCTTGTGTATTTTAAGTCCTGAGTTTTCCCTGCTTGTCGTCACGTCTTTGTCTCGCTGGTCATTGGCGCAGTTGTCTGTGTCACCTATTGTTCCCGCTTTGGATTCTCAAGTCATGCTTGTTTTCTAGTGAAGTTGTTAAGTTTGCTCAAATCAAGTTTTGTGAGCTATGGCGCTGCTGGCACCTGACCAGCTCTGTTATGTGCATTCACACCTCCTGAGTCCTGCATTTGGGGTCCTTCCTTGCCTGCCGCGGCAGCGCATGAACAGAGTCCAGCCCTCTCCAGGAGACTTGTTCCAGAGCCCAGGTTGTGCGTTGAGGTGAGCCCGGGTATATCTAGCTAGCATCTCTTAACAACACACACTGGCTCAGGCTCATTGCCCACCAGAGAGGTAGAGCAGGTCATCCGCTAAGGTTGGTGGTTAGATTCTATGCATGCCACTGTATCCTTGGACAAAACACTGAACCCTCAAGTTCCGATATGTTCATGGTGAATGTCAGACTTTGGTCTAGAAAAAAGTGTTTGTGGGAATGTGTGTGAATAGGTGAACGAGGCATCTTGTATAAAGTGCTTTGAGTGCTCAAGTAGAGTAGAAAAGCCCTACATAAGAACCAGTTCATTTACCGATAGCCGGGGATCAGTCCACCAGGGCCTCCGCCCAACACACCTGAGCTCCAGGACACCATCACCCCTGGGACACACAAACCCCTGCATCACGATAAGGATTCACAGAGAAGGATGAATTTTTAAAACAAAAACAAGATGCTACTTTATATATCTGTCTACCAACAGCACTGCACTGTCTCAGTATGCAAGACTTCATTCAGGAATACAGTTATTGTTATTGTTTTGATATTTACGTGTTGGTACTAAACTGCTTTCTGTGCACCAAGAACTTTAAACATTAATTGGAGGAGATGGCTTTGAGGAGATTGTGATCAATCAGATCAGACTGGTGTTAACCTCAATTCTACATAGTAGCAGGAGAAGGCGTAGGGAACAAGGAAATATATTGCCCTATGTTATATTTGATTTACTGAAAACATCATTATAGAGAGTAACAGGAATATTTCACTCAAATTTCTGCTAACTATAGTTTGACTTCTGTTAAGTAGAAAGGGAAATGAAAGTAAATTTAATGTGATCTGTGATAAGCTGTGATTAATTATTGTAAATTTTTATTTTGTTAAGCATTAAGGCTGCAGGATTTGTACATCCTGTCTACAAAGTTTCAGATGGTAATTTGCACATATGCCAAAAATAACCAAAGATTAAATTGAATTCAAATGGACTTTAAATTTCACAGGAGCCAACAGTGGATTAAGCTAGAGAGGGATTGCAGTGCCTGCAGAGGTTCTTTATCTGGCCCCCGGGCACGACATCTGAGCGCAAGAAGAGCCAGCACTGGAGGCATACTGCAAGGAAGAATAAGCAGCATACCGCAGTAAGTAAGCAAAGTTCCAAACAGCATTGGCATGGCATTAGAGATTACCTTACCAAGCAGTAGAAGGTGGTGCTGTAAGAATGGTGGGAATGTGTATGAGCAAGCTGTATCACACACAAAATAAAGATGCATAATGTCCTTCTCTTCCACAAGTGTTGTTACCGCGTTGATTATTGTTTGTTTGTTGGTTGGTTGGTTTTGTTTTGGGTTTTGTGACATTTTAATACAGAAGAGTTACAAATAACTGAAAAATATGCCTTTTTATGCCACACTTTCTCAAGGTTTGATTTGCATGTGCAGAGTAACTCAAAATGATCAAATGTTCCATCATTTTTAGTTCAGAAGCCTTATGTCCTCCTGGTCAGGCAGCTTAAGGTGTTCCAAGTTATGTTGCGTGCATCTTTTCAATTTATATTTATTGAACTAGTTTATGCTACACACTGCTGTACTGCACTACTATATTTTAGTCTTTTGGAAAAGCTGCTCACCCACTTTTAACCTCATTATTCAAGTATTGTGTTCAAATCTGGACAGACAGAAAACAGACACTGATGTTCTTCATCTCATTAGGGCTCAAAAATTAACTCTAAACACTAAAGCTAAGCTCATATGTCTTCAGGGATTTTATCCTGCTGGCGCTGGATGATTTTCCCAGTTACACGTATTTGCTTTCTCTTTATTCTCCGTCTGCTTCCCATCACATTTCCTCCCAATGCTGCCATTACTGCTCCAAGCAAAGAAATCTGTTACCTTTTGCCATTACTTTCCTTTTCTGTATTTTCTACAAGAAACCAACCCTCTGCTTCAGGTTTATCTAAATTGTCATGTTGTGTGGATACAGGCTTGTTAACAAAGATGGAAATTTCTGTAATGGTGCTTACAGTAAATGCTTGTCTGAACAGGGTTTTTCTTTGAAATCAGCAATTTAAAAAAGAAATATTTGTCACTCCTCTCAGCAACTCCTACTGGACTTCTAGCAGAACTGCAGGAGTGTTCAGAGGTATAATTGTCCACACTTGACAAGGTGTCGATAAAGGCACGTTTGTTGGTAGGAACCACTTCTTGTTAGACTGCATGATGCTCTCCTGGCTGCAGTTTTGCACGTTACCTGTAAAAACGGGTAGGTAAACTCACTGAGTTTAGCTGAAACACTTTGGTTAATGTTGGAGAACAGATCATGCCTTAAAGCGTTGACTGTCAGTTGGTAATAAACACAAACGAGGGACTCACTGGGTAAAACCTGATGTTTTGCTGAGCTGTGCTTCCACCCCAAAATTCTGCCAACTGAATTCTCTTTCGCTAAAACAGTTTTAAAGTTTTTACTATATTCATGATGGGGGGGGGGAATCAAGCATGTGACCATCAGAAAATGCTGACATGGCTTTGCAGGGGTGTTTACGTGATTCCATGAAAAGAACAAGATTGAAGTTTAAGGTGCAAAAATGTAACCAAGATGTTGCTGAAAATGTGGATCCTCGACATTTCTGGCCTGATTTCACTTCTGAGTAACTAAACAGAAGGCACTTCGAGGCTTTGTTTTCCATTTCATTTGCTGTGCTTTGCAATCTGTGGCCCTGTTCCAGAAACTAGGTTTAGTGAAAATTCAGAGTTTAACCTTGACTCAGATTCATTATTGGCTCAGAATAAAGTCAATAGCTTACATCCATAACTCTATAACAGAATGCCAGCTCCACTGTACTCAATATTTAATGTATATTACTGTAGAAATCACTGTTTAAAGAGAATTAATCTGTGTTTTTCATGCACAGCTAGTTCATAAGTTGGGTTCTAACTGTTACACTGATGGCTAAGGACCCGTCAGGGTTCTCACCTTGTTGTATGCCGATGAGTATTTGAGTAAAGATGAGTTTCTAAAACAGGACTAAATGTGGTTTAATGTGAGTTTTTAATGGCAGGCTGCAGAAGTTCTTTCATATTCTGTCTGAATTTCATGTTGAAATATGTTCACGTGTTGAAATATAATTAACTGATGCCAAGCCACATTTGAAAGGTGCAGTATCAGAAATTTTCATTCTGAACTTTTTCTTATAAAAGTCTAAATTAGTCTCAGTGAGTTTACCCTATTATCATAGGTCAATAAACTGTCTGATCAGTTTGGTCCATTTTCATATCTTCATGCTTTTGGGAAAAATAAATAAATAAAATCCAGGGAAAAATATGCAGATCCAAGGAGCAACATGTCTTTTGGGATAATTTAGAGTGCAGTTATTATCCCTGCACCCAGAAATGGAAGTGAAATAATGACAAAAGCATTTTTTTGATATCATGGTTTGATTGTTTTGGAATTCAAATGCCATATTCACACTTACAGCCTCTGAAATGAGTGAACAGTGGGTTGTTTTATAATTGCTTATACTTAAAAAAAAAAAAAAAAAAAAAATCAAAATTC
>VUQJ01020388.1:41419-51948 GCA_015108635.1 Andinoacara biseriatus | reverse complement strand
GAGAGGGAAAGGGGGGGGGGGGGAGGGGGGGGGGGGGGGGGAGTAATTAACATAAAGAGAACGAATAAAATAAATACAGTTAATTGCTATCTGCCAGATTTCACAACCTTGAAAGCTTCATTTCATATTAAACATAAAATGCAGACAGGATGGAAACAGCTCTGCTGGTGGGCTGCCAGCTAACATCAGGCGAAACAGATGCGCAGCACAAGAGGAGCAGATATATGACATTGTTATCAAGTGCTCGTTCTGTGGAATAACGGCCACTGTCTCAAAGCAAGAAAGCACCGTGCCGTCGAGTTTTTATAATGTTAGGTCCGTTTACCCCAATTGTCTAACGGGTTTCGGAGCAGTTGGGGGCACAGTCGCTGTTAAAATTGTTAATGCGCAATGGATCCATATGTTATTTTACAAAACAGTAAACTGACCCAGTGAAAGCAGTCTGACTGCTAAGCTCTTGTTTTGATAGAAACCAATTGCTGTGTCTGCCAGAAAGTCCTCTTAGTTCTTAATGAATTTATTGGTAATCGATATCCTTTACTTGTTCGCTCACTCGTGACACTGAGGCTGCGACCCCCCCCTAGATGGCGGATTTCGGTGTGTGAGTGACGATTGGTAGCTGGTTTTTCATACTTAGGCAGGCAGGGATTGCCCCAGTTTCACCTGGGTGAGATGAAGGAAGGCAAAAAAAAAGTAGCTTTTTGTCCATAGTAGCTGCGACGCTCACCGTCTCTCTTCAATAAAATAAGACTGCTGCCTTTCTTCTTTGGTTCTCTCACAACTTTCATTTCCTTCATGACGTTACATTTCTTCCACACTCGGTGGCACGTGCTAACTGATTTGGCTTGGGACCACTCCTCTGAAAAAAAAAATCTCCTCAAAGAGCTGGTTATGCATCCCTGTCAAATACTGCACAAAACGCTAGCTTGCCTGTCAATCAAAGCTTCTTAGCGGAACCTCTCTTGCAGCGATTCTGTGAGCATCCTGCTGATGCAGGCAGTTTTTTTTTTTTCAGGAGTGCTTTTTTTTTTTCAGGAAGACGGGGCCTAGCCTCCCGGTGAGGGTCAAAGCGGTTGACCCTACCCTGGCAAGCTCTCAGTCTGTCTGCAATGATTTTATTCAGCCCCATTCAGTATAACAGCGGGGTGCGACCCGGATCGATGTGGCACCGCCAATGCTGATTCCATTGAGAAACTCAAGGCCTATTGAAAGGCGCTGATCAAGGGTGCCGGATGTTTTTGCTTCACACTGTTGAGTCTCTGTGTATTCAACAGTCAAATCAGTGTGCTAAAAGTGTGTCTCTTAAAATGTATGACTCAGAGGAGCTGGCAGAATGCAAGGGAGCAAGGGAGCTTTGCTATCTGCAAAAAAAAAACAAAAAAAAAACATATATAGTCCTCCTACTATGGTTGTGTGCACACATCATTCAAGGTCTGTGTCTTTTTGCTATTATTTAGCACCATACCAAGCAGAATAAAGGCAGGAGGAGAGGAGGATATCTGGCAAATGAAAAACAATTGGGCCAAATGCCAGACTCAAATCAAGCATGTGAGCTCAATAAAGCACACGCTATCGATTTGCGAGTTATTCATTATTTGTTTTGGATGTAGAGAAAGTTCTTTGGAGAATGATTTTGGTTTGCAGTCCAGACTCTGAAATAAATGGTTTGACAGTTCATCGATGACCATAGAATATGATAGTAAATGGCCTGATATTGATTTATTTCCCAATGCCCTGCTTCTTTTTGCAGCACTTGTGCTTAAAGCAAGACCAAGCACTCTCCTGTGTATTGGATTTTTGTCCGGCCGGCTTTCATATGTGAAAATGAGGATTTATTTTGTCCTCCTGCCTGACTGATGCTGGTAAGAGAGCACGGATTTGACTAGATAAATTGAGACAGAGAAAGGATATACATCACACTGCATTTAATATCTCCCATGACAGCGAACAGCTTCGCCCGCGGTGATATGCAAGCATATAGACCCCCAAAATGCAAAAATGGCTGCTTTGTTTACTGCATTCAAAATAAATGGCTTAGGCCCCGCTGTCACTCACAGATGGCACTTCCTTTGAGGAGAAAAAAAACAAAACAAAAACTGCAGAGCCAGTGACTCGTAATAATGCACTGGCACGGCAGCAGCCATTTTGCACAACCTCCGGAGGGACTGAACATCACAGAGAGGCGTTGGCATTGTCTTGGCATCGGCCCGACCCCAAGCCCAGAGTAGTAACTGATAGCTGAGCTGAAGCTTGTCAGGCCTGGCACTTATCACTTTTGATGTCTGTCCATCTCTCCCCCCTCATCTGTAGCCGGCCACTAGAACACTGACCTTGGGGTCTCTTTCTCTGTTGCGCCAATGCCCCAAACTGCTCTCCCCCTCCTCCAGTTGTCCTCATTTGGCACTTTTTCAATTTTTGTTGTTTTGAGCCTTTCATTTAACCTTTCAGACTTTGTGTTGTGGTCTGACATGACTTGTAAATTGATACGCAACTAGCCAGTTCCTATAGAAAGTACTTTCTAGTAGGTCAGGATGGTTTGATTGTTATACATTTGTAATACATTTCACACAGTCTTAGAAACACACAAGAGCCACAATTGCAACGATAAAGAAAAATATACGCACCAGATGATCGCAGTTTTTATTGCCACTTTTGCCTAGATGGAAGAAAGAAGAAAAAAGAAGTCAAACTGCCAAACACGTTCCAGTTTTGACAGGCCGGCAGGAGACGTCTGACACCCTGTGTTGTGACAACGCAGTGACAAGGCGGTTTGTGAAATAGTCACAGAGTTTCATCTATTCATTGTTCTTCGTGGACACAAATTGTAGGGCCTCCCCCACAAAGTGTGAGTGATGGTAGCAGTGACATAAGTCACAGGCGCCTCACCTAAGGCACTAAAGTTTGAGCCCACCACGGGACTGCTGCCTTCACACTGGTACACTGCATGGACTCGCTGTTGTCAGGCAACAGCCTCCCAAGCAAAAATGTCTTTTCTATTGATGCATTAGTTTCAAAAAATTGTGCTGGGCAGCCATCCACAAGACCAAATAGACCTTGTAACCATTTCCCAAATTGCCGTGAGACCAGAGCTGGTTGCAGGGTTGTTATTTGGTAGCATAAAGAAAGGGTCAGCAAGCTAAACACACCCAGACACATGTTCAGTATGCATCCTGAATAAACACATTACACTTGACAGGACACATGGAGAGCCTACCAGTTTAGAAGCCCGTGCTGCACCCCCTCGTTGTTACGAGTCAAGTGGAGTCTTGTTAGTTTGTGTTTGCGCAAAGCAGCTGAGATACTGGTTAGACTCCCACACTGCTAGATAGTTGTTTTTTTTTAAATTAATCTTTCCAACAAAGTCACCACTTTTATCAAAATCCACACACCAGTTACATTTACAGCAGAGCTTTACATTTTCCCATGTTACATTGCAAATCTTTTATGCCCCTCTGACTCAACAGCAGCCCTCACCCCTGCCCTCACTTATGAGGTAATTAAGCCCCTGGTTGTTTGTTTAGCTGTCTGCATTTGTGTCCTGTATAAAACACTGGGGGGGCATATGTTCTTCCTACCATAAACCCATTGAAACAGCAGGGCATGGGTGGTGAGGAGGGGTCGACTGTGCATGCCTGTGTGAGTGTGTGCTCTAATTAGGCAGGCAGAAGTGTGTTAGCCTCACTGGGCAACAGCCAGCTGGGAGCATCTGGAATCGTCTTTCATACTTACCAACTTCCCCACTACACACATACTTGTCTACACACACACGCAGACACATGCGAAATTAGAAAAGATATCTATGGAACAGCAGTGTGATAAGAGAGCGCAGGTCAGGCATGATGGGTCATATGAGCAGCTATTTAAGTCTGCCAGCATTTTAAGCCTCCCTCACATCATAGCCCCGGCCGAACCCCAGCCTGGAGTCCTTGTTTTAGAGGTGCCACTCTCACGTCTCTCTCGAGATTGGAATGCCAGCAGCCGAGAGGGGAGGACCTCATCCATTCCCAACAGCTTCTGCACCCAAGCTGCATCAAAGCTGTTCCTAAGAATACAAAGAGTATCTAAAATAATCCAGTGCCTCTTGCAGTCACTCTGCACTTTTATTAAGAGTTAAGAGTCAAAAGAAGATTATTTTTATCAGTCATTTATATTTGGTAGCAAGGCTCTGTTCTGGGACCTCCCCGACCTTTTGTGTGCATACATGGGAGGCTTTCAATGCATGCGGAGAGAGCGGCAGCACGACGCTGTCGGAGAGACGTGACACCAGATATGACACATGATCGGGCAAGTTGAGGATGAAGGCAGGAGCTCAGGTGGAGGTGGGTTGCAAAGTAGCATGCAGATGGGGGCAGGCTAAAATAGCTTAAATAGCACATATGATTGGAAGTTGGATGTGTAGAAGGGTGTAAGCTGAGCCATCAGCTGATGATGGCTGGCACTGAGATCAGCTGATTTGCTTGATTTACTGGAGACAATTATTTGAGTTGCCTCTTAATACATTTCTTTTTTTCATTATTTAATTCTTTTGAAATAGCTGCTCTATTTGCCAACTCTTTGGAAAAGCTGTAGTCCATCCTATATGAACAACAGAGCTCTCTCTTGTTAATATCAATGACATACTTCAGCTGCTCCCACCCACTCCCTTTCTCTCTGAAGTCCAATTCAGGTTCTGCGTAGGTGCACACTCACCACTTCACAAGATACATCACTTCCTGAGTATAAGCTAAATATATTAAACAAAATACTGCTGTCACATGCTGTGGAGAACAAAACAAAAAAGAAAAGAACAAAAAAAACAATTGAGACCAAGTTGGCACTCGTGGTATTTCTCCTGTGCAGAGAGCTCAGTGAGCCAGCTGAAATAGTGTTTCTCTGTGCTATTGATTAGCTGGTTAGGCCATGAAAAGCTGGGGACACGACAGCCACTGAGCTCTCTTCCTACCAGTGGATGCTTGTATGGCTGTTTTTTCACTTTACCCTTTTTTTTCTCTTTAATGCTCCCTCTTTTTTTTCTTCTATTTATCGAATTCCTCTCCATGTCCCGAATCCATCGCCCTCATCCTTGCACTGTTCTTATGTGTTTACTATTATGCTCACAGACAAAAAGCCCCAGCAAGCAGCTTGTCGAGTTAGATCACAGGATCCCAGCTGTTCGCAGTCAAGGGCCGCTTCTTTTATTAGCCGTCAGCAAGCCGACCTGGTAGGGCAGTAAGAGGGAGAATGAGTGGGTGGCAGGAGTGCAAGGGCAGTAGGGGGCACAGATTTCCCAGCTGTTAGTCCGCAAGCTCTACCTCCCTGTCAGAGATTAAGTAGATCAGCGGGAATGCAGTAGGTGAGACAAGACAGCTCAGAAAATGGATTGAGATGGCTCTCTTCAAGGGTGATAGTAGCTGCACAGGGAACACCTAACACTTGAAGTTGTTTGTAGGATGAGGGCTGTAAAGTTTTGCACGCTGGGCCACTGGAATGTGCAGTGGGATAAGGCACAAGCCAGCAGGCGCGCAGTGCCTTAATACCCCTACAAATCCCGTTCTCCTGCCTTGCGCCCCTTTTTTTATTTTTCCCCACCATCTCACAAACCCATGCTGCTTTTTAGTCTGTGGAGGACTGTTTTACTAGTGAGCCACTGGCCTAGAGGGATGCAAAGAACCTGAGTGTAAAATTATATTTCAAGCTGCTGTATATAACCAGACCTCCATTGTAGCATTTTTATGATATTATTTTCATTGAAATTGCAGTCTTCTCTCTTTGTTGTCTCCCCTCCCACCCCTCCTCCCCCAACATATCTGCTTCAGTTCTAACCACATTGGAAACACAACCACTCAAAAGAAGTGGCAGTGATGAGAGCAGCACAGAGTGCTCCCATTTTTGTATGATTGAATTTACTGTGACAAGCAAGCATGCTTTGCTTTGGCAAAACATGTTGCTCTGGGAACCTCGAAACTTCACAGTTTGTGAAGAACAGTACCCCACGTGAGGCGCTCAGAGGACTTGAGATTTGAGAAGAAGTCTTCAGCAAGTCTTTGCCTAAAGTCACTTTTTTCTCTCTCGAAGTACTCAAGATGTCTGTATTGTATTTGCATATTTATGAGAAGTGGGTGTCACAGTGATTAAGTTAACTGGGAGCCAGTACTGCAGAGTGTGGATAATGAAATCATATAAAATGTGAAAGTCAAAGGACATTTTCTTAAAAATATATTTTAACCTTTTCCTGACTTGGTAAAGTTTGGTGAAGAATCGGTCCATTGTTTAGTGGACTTGTATTCTGGGAAAAATATCAAACTATAGGTCAGTAACTGATAGTAAAATGGTAACAAAAAAGAAGAAGAAAAAAAACCAATATCCACTTCAACTATATGCGTCTGTGCTTGAAGATCTATTATGTTCATTTCCAGCTCCATACTTAAAAAAAAAACTTTACTAGAGCACCTTTGCATCATTCACAGTTTATAATAACCCTTACTATTTATTACCTGTCCGTGGTGTTGCCTGTCAATGCTTCCAAACCCTGAAACAAGTCATTTTACCTCTGTTCCGCCTCCATTTAAGCAAATTTTTTTCTGATTGGTTGCCCCTCGCAAACAGAAGGTCCAAACAGCAGTAGGGTGGGGCTTCAGAGCTATGTACCTTAGAGGACCATATTAGCAATATCTATACATATCACAGATCAAACAAACAAACAGCGAGTACAGAGATTGAGCAATCAGGATATTCATGTTGTGTTTGATAAACATGGACCCAATATGGACTTCATTACTAAGTGCTTAAGACCAATGTAGCTCTGTGGCCCCAGACAAGTAATTAGAGTTCACACTGAGGCTTGACTCTAAAATACAGTCATTATTGCAGCAAAAAATACAACCTTTCCAGGTCACATCACTTTGTTTGCAGCAGTAAAAGTAGTTTATTTCTGTATTGTGCCTCCATTATAGTAGCCCCAACCCACTTGCCAGCATTTTATGGAGCACAGAGTGATTGGGGGCGACTGAGAGCTCCAATAAAAATGTGGTAACACAATTGGCCCAGCAAAAGGTAACTGAAAGCGTGACAATTTTTGTGTGGAGTTTGTGCTTGATTATAGCACAATTTTATATTCCAGTGTATGTGATCCTTGCACGCAGTAGTTGTCATCACCCGAGTTTAACAAGTGTCTTGTGACTGAAGCCCCGAACCAAGGCACCAAATCCTTTACAGTCCCCCTAAGAGCTAATCAGCCATCTTGCAATGAAACACATGAGTTTATATTGGCTTTTCTCACACAATAGTCCCAGTGTATGCTTGTTGTTAAGCTCAAAGGTCCTGGCAAGAATAAAACTCATCCTGTTGCTGTCATGGTGATCGCTGCATGTGGACAGGGGAAAGTAATGCCATAATCTGAGAGGAACACACACAAAAAAAGGGCCCCAAGTATTTTTGCCAGCTGCAGGATGGACAAAAGTTTCACACAACTATGAGTAAATGTCTCTTGAAAAAAATTGTCCTTGGAATGTGAGTTTACAATCAGCCTGGCTCTCTTCCTGCACCACTTCTGAGTCAGCAAAACATCTTGTAAATATGATTTCAGGGGCACAGTTTGCACTGAGCTTTGGAATCAGATTTGTTTTCTGTTTAACATGTATGATAAAGTTAAAATACACAAATCTGTTCTATTTGTCTTGAGCTTAGTTTAAAATGATTAATTATTATCTCACCCACTGATAGGTGGAAGGAGGTTGCTTTTGGTTGCATTGGTTTGTCTGTTTGTTAGCAAGATAGCTCAGAAATTATTGGATTTTAATGAACATTTCTGGAGTTGTTGGGGGTTGGTACAACTCTGGATCCAGGAGTTTGTTAAAAAGTTCTTTACCGTTGTGAGATAGGGACAATATTTACACATTTGTGTCTCTCCTTATGAGGATAAGTCAGTATCCTCTAAAAACAATTAGGGGATCTAACAACAGTACAGTTCATTGATCTAATGATTCAGAATGCTAAAAATTATTTATGATGGAGCATGACAACATTGGGTAGTATCTATTGCAGCGTAGAATCAGCATAGAAAATTTAGGGTGGGCGAGGTATGCGCTCTGCTGAGTGCCCTTCTAGATTTAGTTAAAAAATGAGGGACGTTTCTTATAAGGGTTCAGACTAAGCTACCTCATAGAAAGACATAATGCTGCTTAAGCCTTTGGTGATTCTGCCCATATTGAGCCTTTTGGAACAAGTCCAATGATGTACTACCACTTGTTTTTCCCAAGAGGCGCCACTTGAATGAAGACATGTGGGAGGAACCTGCTTGAAACTCTGACTTTCGGCATGTCGAAGACGCGGGCTGTACTTTCCAAACCTATACACTTCATCAAACACACCAGTGAAGGGGAAGGGGAGGATGACCCTCCTCACATATACACAGCACTCCTGGCACCAGCGCCAATTTATCACACGTAATTTCCTCAGCTCTTGACCTCTGACCCCTCCCTTCGGGCTGTGTTTGTATTGAGGGCAAGGTGCCACTGTCTGAGCTGTCTGTCTGAAATCTCTCTAGAGGGTCCCGGCAGTATTTGCTGGAAAAATATGCCTCTTAAGCCACCAGGAGTGGATCCACCCTTGTGCCCAGCATGTGTTGATGTCTCTGTGTGTGTATGTCTATCATTGTCTCCTGTGTGTTTTATGCATGCTGCTCATTAGCCAGACAATGGCTACTTACAATGAAATGCCATTCAGAGCACTGTGTCAGCTAACCCCTGGGATGAAGGAAGGAAGGGCGGCAGGAGAAAGACATGTGCTCAGAAAGAGGGGGGTAGAATAAAAGAAAGCTGAGGTGAATGTGAAAGGAATGATAGGGAGAGTGTGTGGAGAGGAAAATGGTCAGTGTGTTTAACAAATGAGAAGAGTGCCTGTATGTGTTTTTACATTTATAGAAGAAAGGACCAACAGGACTGCAGTTCAACCCACCACCCTGCCTTTCTTCACAGCAATCTTAGAAGCGAGGCCAATGGGTCAGACTGCCCTGACCTTGTGTGCTTGTGAGGCGTAGCAGAACGAGACAGTGCCGCTGCTCCATGCATGCACCAGCCACGCTGCTGCAGCCCCTAACTGAGGCGCTAGCTCCATCCAGTGTATGCTTGCTCTCTTCCCCTTACATCACTGCATCTGGAGGCAGAAGGTGGGGAGGGGTACAAGATTAATGATGGTGCTAACCACGTATTTATCATCCGACTGGAGAGTAATGTGACACCTTTCTAATCTGAATATATTTCATTGGGCTGTTATGGCACTCAGCCCTAGGCCGCATGTATGTGGGAGAGTGTGCTTTCAAGCCTTGTATGTGTGTGACTCGAAGTGTATTTGAATGTTAATCATAGGTGCATGAGTTGCGTGCATGAGTTGCGTGCGTGAGAATGCGTGTGCTCGTAAAAGGCACGAGATACCAAACAGGCCGCCATAAACGCTCGTGCTATCTACCCTGGCAAAACAACCCTGTGGTAATTAGATAAAGATGAAGTTCCTCTTTCTAGCCTGCTTGGGCCACGCTCCCCAAGATCTTCTCTTCTGATTCTGAGCTGCCTTATCACCCTTCTTCCATTCTCCTCTCAATCTCTGCGTCTGGTTCTCCTACTCCTGCTTTTTGGCACTCAGCAAAAATCAAGATAGATGTCACCCCAACAGAGATGGAGAGATATAGAATGTGCAATGCCAAGATGGGTCCTGATAGGGCCCACATTGGGCCTCCCATTAGATTGAGTACACCGAGGCTGCCAGAACTATTCAGGAACTTTGGAATAGAAACAGCCTATTTTAGAGGTTACTCTGCGGTGGGCGTTTTCAGATGGGGAACACAAGTTGAGTAGGTAGTTTGTCCACACTTGGGATGTGCACAAGTCCACACACAAATGTTAAATTATACAACAGCTTGGCTTTCTTGTTGTGTTGCCATATTCAGTGTTACTCTACTAATCCATTAATCTAGAAGAATATCAAAAAGAGGGCACCAGATGAATGTCTGAAATCTCTTACGCATTCATTTTCTTCATCTACCCAGGTGTTTGGGCTTGCTCGTGGGGTAAAAATGTGGTCACATGCACATGTATGATAGGATTAGCTTGAAATGTGTTGCCAGTGATGGTAGGAGAAAAAAAGATTTGAAGAATTCAGTGACAACATTCAGCATCTGAACAAATATTGATGTTATCAAAAATTAAACATGTCCATGGCCTAAGCACAGTTAGACACAAGGTACAGACTTATACAATCTGCTCTCGCAGGATTTTAGTATCGGCAGCATACCAAAATTTTATACCGGAAGGAAATGCACACATGGGCACACTTTCTCGCACAAAGCTGACTCTTGCTTTCGTGTGTAGCCTTTGCCAATCTGCCATTTATGTGAGTGAATACATTTCAGACTCTGAAGCTTATTGCGCGTTTCATTGTTCGTGCTCATTGTAAAGCAACAAAGGCAGAGAGAGAGTCGTACGATGATTCTTCAAGTAAGAGATTTGGCTGAGGCGTCCCACAAACTAACCTACCCACTCACCCAAGCTTACATT
>VUQJ01020384.1:6586-17789 GCA_015108635.1 Andinoacara biseriatus | reverse complement strand
GAAAGAGAAAGCGAGAGGAGGCGCTCCATTGACCTAGTTCTGTCATTGAGGATTACAGCAAGTGTGCGTGCGCGCGTGCATGGAGAGAAATAGTTGTGACAGTGATAAAACGATGTTGATAATTTTATCCAGGAAAGTGTTCCTGTTTACCGCTGATGTGAACTGAACTGGAAAAACCTGCTCTCTTGAACTGCTTTCATAAAACTTGTTTTAATTAAAGTTCTGCTGCAAACAAAATAATGAAACACAAACAAATATCCGTTGATGTACATATTTTGTTTCTAGTTGGATTTACTAGTTTAAAATGACTTGTTTTGTGTTGTGATGTTGGACCATCATGCACCACTGTGACAAGCAGGATATGGGCACAGCAAGCCTACATATAACAGTGATGCACAGCAGGGTTTTAGCTTCTTCTCCCAGCTAGGGTTACTTACATCAGCCAATAACTGACAGCATCACTCTCAGATAGAAACACATTTTCAGAAAAATATAAGCTAGATTTTGAAGTATAGTTGAAATTTTCTATTTTCCAGAGTCAGTGTTTATACCTAAATATTAGGCAGGTGGGATGCAGCAAGTTTAATAAACATACAAACTATATGCTTTTGTGAACTTAGAGTGTGTAGAGCTGTTGCAGCTTCATAAGACTGCGTTAGAGCTCAATTACCCCAAAATCAAAGGTATGGTTGAAGTAAAGAAGGACGCCATCTCTCCAAGGACACTGCTGTGCTGAACTCAGCTTCAAACCCACTATTTGTTGGGTGTGTGCAGCCTTGGGAGTTCACAGCAAGTTACTCTATGTGTCAAGGTGCCCTTTCTGTCTGACAAGTGCATGCAAGATTCCAGTCCTCTTATCTAAAGCTTTAACTCTTCACACAACCAGCAGGTTGATGTGCAAACCCAATGTTGACACTCTGCATATATTATGACTGCAGTTCATTCTGCAGCATGATTTATGCAGTGATTGGGTGAGAACATATATTATTTTGTACTCTTTAACATTTGTTTAGATTAAGTTGTATCATAAACCATTTTGATAGATGTAGCAAGAGATTTTAATTCAATGTGACTGTGATTGCTTCTGCACAGTCCTAAATTTGTTCCTGTGGTTTGGAGCAGCACACACAATTACATGCTGTGAACTGAATTCTTCAGTCTGTCTTTGCTTGTGTTGCAGAGGCCCACTTGGGTTTGGGCTTGGTGCTGCGCACACAGACAGCACAGTCAAGTGAATCTACTTCATCTTTTGTGATCAATGGTGCGGGATTACGGAGGCCTGCAGAGTGTGAAGCCGGTTTCTTGGCAGACGCAGCAGTCTGCTCAGCATATAATTGTTTATTATAAGGCAAATGGTTTTCTAAAGATTTATATTAAGGCAATAAATTTACATGTTTAATTGTTACCAGTGTAATCATCCATTATAGAAAGCTGTGGGGTGAAAAAAGGGAAGAAAAACACATTTTCATGTGGCAGGGCTGACATCATGTGTGCGCAGATAGACTTATGTACTGCACATAATGTATATGCCCTGACATGGCTAACTTCCAGTTAAAGGCTGGTTGTACTTCAAGAATATTTTTTAACCACAGATGTCTGGCATTGGTTTTGTCTGAAAAAGGTGCATAATTAAAAAAAAAGAAAAAGCATTCTTTGGGACAATAACACGTTTTATTTCACCACTGCTAAATCTGCTAAACAATCTATTAAACCTGCAGAGCATTTTCAAAATGTTCAGTGTTAGTGTCAGGCCACACTGTACTATCTGTGCTCTGTAGGTAGGTCAGAGGGAGGAGAAGAAGAGAAAAGGCAATCATTACTCCTCACCTACTAAAGCTGTATAGAAAACAGGTGGCCACTGGGGCCCTCAGTGGGAAACCTACAGAAAGTGGATAATTGAATAACTGGGTTGCAGCAAGCTCCAATCCTCATACTAGTTACACAAAACCATATGCCATTCCTCTCATACATGACCCACATGCCCATTCATTTGCTGGTTAAGTATACATTATGTCAGGTAAATGTAAATTGCAGGGCAAATAGGACCTTGGACTGTATTTGATTAGCTGGGATAAGAGGGCAAAGTCTCCGTAGCTTAGTGCTTACAGCACTGACAAAGAAAGAAGTGTTGAGCAACTGACACTGACTGATGATTACTGACTAAATGGCATAGAAGGGACATTTAGATGAAAACCTCTTTGAATCTAAAGGCTCCTGGACATAACCCTTACGTAAAAAATGTAAAAAGAATATTTTATTTGCTTAGAGGTTCCAAAAGATAGGTGATAGCATATGGCAAAGTTACCACAACTTTTGAAGTAAGCATTTACATATTTTACCAGATGTCTATCGAGCTTCAGTTATGCTAGTGTAAGCAAGTATTGAAGTGATTGTTCACTGAGCTAATAGTAAAATTTTAAGTTATAATTTAATTTTGTCTAGAACGCAGATTTCTGGGATTAAACACATTGCTTTTAGGTATTCTCCTCGCATTAATACAAAGAGAAGTGTGTGTGTTTCTTGTTTGTTTTTTTGGAACAAAAATTTATGCAAATGCTCAAAAGTAAACACCGGTATAAAGACACCCTTGTTCAGACCCGTCCTGCATTGCAACATGTTTAAAAATGACTGCTTGCACAGCAGACTGTTTTAGCTTTATGGGACCAGTGCGCTGATTAATCTACATGCTGTTATTTACACAAAATGGTGTGCACTTATGTGCAGTGTTTTAGTTTGTGCAACATTTATTGGCAAATAGGCCTTAACAGCGGGGGGAATCTCTACATAGCCACTCTCCACACTGCACCAGAGTAAAAATAGATTTATGCTTAAGCTCAAACACAGATAAAATTTCACTCAAATACTTGACATGCTGTAACAAGTAAAGACCTACTATTAGCTGTTTCTGCTCCCTCCCACTTCATAAATTTTACTGTACTTAGATGCTTCTGGAAATATTTCCAGATGTTGCTGAGGTTGGATATTTGTCTCTTCAAGTTTCAGCTGGCAATGGGGTATCTTTATGTAATCAAAACTTGCACCATTGTCTTTCTAAACCAAAAGGAGGAATCCACCCCGCCTGTACTTAAAGACTGAGTCAGATTTGGTTCCACCTTAAAACCTGCAAGAAACAGGATTGTGTTCCTTGTGAGGCTGCCACCACAGGCGCCTCCCCCTTTACTGAATGAGAAACTGTGTCAGTGGAGCAGCTCCTGTTTGCTGAGCTTGGCTGTGCCACTCAGCTGACTGGCAGGTGAGGCTGCGAGTCACAGAAAGAGCTTCTTACTCAAAAGCCAATAGGAGCGCAAGAGGGTGTGGGACTTTCGTCACACTGTTGCCGGGACAACCACCTTTGAATGAGTTTGTTCATGGAATGCGGCCAGATGCAGTTATATAACAGGCTGAAGGGCGGGGTGAGGCTCTGAAGGGGGAGCGATAAAGGGAGCAATGGAGAATCGGATTTTTTTCCATTGCCCTTTATTTATTTATATCCCTCGCTTGCATTTCAGCGTCTAGTCTAGCACATTCTAGCTAACCAAGATACTTAAATATGTCATCTATGTTGCACACAAAATATCTTTGCAAGCTGAAAATGTGGATAAATTTTTTCCCCTAAGTCAAGATTTGCAGGATGTCAGTCACCAACCTCTTTAATTTTGTTTCAGTGTGTGACGCACGTCTCTCCCTACGCAGAGTGACTCATGTCATTTATCGGTTGTGAGTGGTTTAAAAAAGCCCCTTTAGAAAACATCAATTTTCTCAAAAACTGTGAAGACCAGTTAAATCCTTTTCTATCAGTTACTGGTTACCTAATGCCCTGAGTGCCCCAACAGAAGTGGTTTAGTGGATTGTTTGGCACAGGTAACAGCCCTAGAAAAATCAGATTTTGCACAAAGTACACACAGTAGCAGTCAGTTGCAGCTATTTTATCAGAAAGTTCAACATGGCAGTGTGTGCGTTGTTAACCCGCTAACATTTTGTTGATACTGGAGGAAGAGCCACAGAGCAAGAGAGAGCTGTGAAACTTTATAACCCTGGGCCTCAGCTAATGCAATTGACCTGCTATTCTGGGCTCGAAGGAGGCCCAGCTATTTAGATAAACAACATAATGAAAAGAACAGCCTATTCCTTGGTAAGAAGGCTCAGGCTTTCACAATGAGCTCAAAGTGTAAACTGTATACATTTCTTTTGTGTTTTTGAAAGTTTTTTTAGTCACAGTCCTGTAACATAATCAGAAATGTCTCATAATCATTTGCTACATTTCAAATATTGTATTGCATAGTTTTTGTGAGAAAAGTCGGGTCAGTCTGCTTTCACCAAAAAGTGTCATATGTCTGAATGTATATTGTATAACGACTGAAGTGGATATAATCTACTTTCCTGTCCACTGCAACTGATATTTTTACTCTAAATGAGTCTGTGTGTTATTTTCTCAGTTATTGGATTTGACTCTATCGATCGATTTATCTAATGTGTTATATTTACTCTGTACCTGTTAACTCATATTTTATATTTTCCTTATATATATTTATATATATATTGTTTCCTGCACTCTTCTCTCTCTACAGCTCAAATAGAAGTAATACCTTGTAAAATTTGTGGGGACAAATCGTCAGGGATTCACTATGGTGTCATCACCTGTGAAGGCTGCAAGGTGAGCTGTCTTCATCAGCAGTTAGTTCAAAACAGAAAAAAATGGACAGGTTGATTCTACTCAATCTAAAGTATTTTGTCAGATATACTTATTATGTCTGCCTTTGTAGGGTTTCTTTCGGCGCAGCCAGCAGAACAATGCTATGTACTCTTGCTCACGACAGAGGAACTGCCTAATTGACCGGACCAATCGTAATCGTTGTCAGCACTGCAGGCTGCAGAAGTGTCTCGCTCTCGGCATGAGCCGCGATGGTGAGTTCGGTTACAAGATCTATATTTAATTAACACAGTTTCCACCTCTTACTTTTGCTCATCACAGTGGTGAGTCATTTAATACTTGTTTTACTTAGACCATTAAATGTTTAATTTTACTTTGCAGCCGTGAAGTTTGGTCGAATGTCTAAAAAGCAGCGCGACAGCCTGTACGCAGAGGTCCAGAAACACCAACAGTCCCAGGAGTGTGCAGGAGTTGGTGCCCATGAGGAAAAGAGTGACATGGTTGACCACGGCCGTACCTACAGGAGAGGCTCCAGTGCTACACTCAGTGATCTGGATGACATTACAACACTGCCAGAGGGGCTGCTTTTTGACCTGCCGCTGACCCCAGAGGATGCAGGTGGAGAGTACTGTAACCTGGACATGATGGGTGGAAGTGCAGGCAGTGGCTCATCCTCTCAGAGTTCACCAGAACAGTCCAGCTTGGATTTTGGTGATGGAAACCACAGTATTAAGCATGAGTACCAGCTGTTGCGTGACTCTGGACTCTTCTCACATGCTATCTTCAATCCACTGCCTGAAGGTTGCTCCCTACTTGACATAGGTCAGCCTTCTAAATCCTTCTAATAACAAGTTATAATTGCTGATGTGGTTTTTGATCGTTAAATCTGTCCTGAAAACTTCATGAATGCTCTTGCAAATTAAAATAAATAAAAATAAATAAGATTTTCTTTTTGTTCAGAGCATATTACCCAGAATGTGGTGAAGTCCCATATCGAGACAAGCCAGTACAGCTCAGAGGAGCTAAAGAGAATGGCATGGACCTTGTATAGCCCAGAAGAGACCCGCTCATACCAGACCAAGGTAAATGTTGTACTTTTATATAGTACACTGTGAATTGCAAGAGTGGAAAATATCAGAGAAAAATGGTTTAGAATTTATACAGTCTCTCACAGTGTTAAATACAGCTAATGCTGCAGTCCGACTACATCATATCAGCCAAATTAAGGTTTGATCAGGAAGATGTGAGATGTTATTTTGTGCTGGAATAAAATAGGTATTGTGGATGAAAGTCGATCGTTGTATCTAGAGTGTGGAGGAAAACCAATGCTGCCTAGTGTGTTATATTTTGGGGTCTTCGCCAATGGTTATTTCTCTTCAATGTTGTTGACCCATAAAAGCACAGAGTCAGAGTTAGAATCATGTTGTTAGTGTAACTAGGTGAAATTGAGTAACGCAATATAGCCATTATCATGCACACCAGTTCATTTGCCATTGTGCATTTACATTGTTTCCCTGGAAATTACTAGCAGGATTCCTTTCTCATGCCAACATGCACATTGTGAAAGTTGGCAAGCGTGATTGTTTGGGGAGCAATCTGTAGCCTATCATGTCTCTCAGAGAGGAAAGATTTTATGACTTTATAATTGCCTAATCTGTCACTGACCATCATAAAGGGCATAAATGTTGTATGGTATGAGTCGAGGATAGCACTACTCTTTAATCTTTTTAAAATATACATCTATGGAACTAAAAATCACTAGTGCTCATGCTGCCTTTGTGTTTGCTTTTACAAGGTTAACAAAGAAGTGCTCTCAGTTTTACCGAGCACAAAAATCAGTGGTAGGACTCGTTGGAAATGTTTTTGCGTCTTTGCTGCTATCTTTCACTTTAGCAGTGATGTGTTTATCTGAACATTTGTATTTTAATTTCTCGGTCAGTATCTCACTATGGTAAGTGCCTTTTGGAGTGACCAATTATGGATGTTCCACTACCACTACAGACAGACCGACTGATTACTTCAAGGACACAGGATCCCTCAATCACCTTTTTAATAGACCCTGGCCCCACACTAGGCGTTCTTGTGCCCCGTGAAGATCACAAAAACTTCTCAGCAGTCCCGTACCAGGATTATCCACTTTACTGTTTGCTGACAGAGCCCTCAAGGCAGTCTATGAACACTGCGTTTTTCCCTGTTTCAGGAACAAATATTATTACGCTGTAATTATACATTTTCGTTACGGGAATATATTCCTCTATTCGCAGGTGTCATGTTGTTGTAGACCCACGTGTTATAAAACTAGCACGTCAAGTAGCTTGTATTAGTGATTATGGCTATCACTGGATCTTCTCAGGGGAACCCTGGTGGCAGCAGAGTTAAAATGTGCAATGTCCTCTGTTCTTTACATTAAGAAACAAGGGTGTGCCATTAGGTGAGGGCACACTAGTGCACCCATGGCCAAAGGTGCTGTGGTATGCATTTCCCCAGCAACTAGCTCTGGTTTTAATAGTTCTTTATTAGCTGAGGAGGCCATGGATGGCAGAGCTACCCTATCTGGGGGCCCCGTTTCCTTGAAATGATTGGTCTGTCTTGAACAGACATAGTGGTAGTGGAGTTTCCTTGATTGGTCATGCCAGAGGGCGCTTCCCTCTCGGTTTTCAGAGAACCTGTGCTATGCTAGTAACCAATTGTTTCCTTCAGTCTTAAAATTATAGATGGACGCCACGTCTTTCAAGGAAGATGAATGAAATACTATTAAGCATACTGTAGCTCGGGATATTTAAGAAACAAGATCAGAGAAGAATGTTTAACCATTTGTTTTCATGTCTCAAATGTGTTGCATTTACCATAGAGCCTTCCTGGGTTTTTCTTTTGCAGTCAGCTGAGGTGATGTGGCAACAATGTGCCATTCACATCACTAATGCAATACAGTATGTGGTGGAGTTTGCTAAGCGCATCTCTGGCTTCATGGACCTCTGTCAGAATGACCAGATTATCCTCCTCAAAGCAGGTCAGTACGTGACACATGACACAACACACACACACACACACACACACACACACACAGACACACACACACTGCACATTAGAAGCATTTTCTACACATCCACTGCTGTGCGTATAATTATTATTTCTTTGAACTTTTAGCTGTGACAGACATAGGTGTTGTAATATCAATGCTGTATTACCACAAGTGGTAGCTAACTGCAAAAAAAAAAAATCACATCTTTTCAGGGGGATTTGAAAAGTTATATTTTTCTTATTCTTGAATTTTCTTTTTAGCTCATGGTGGTTTCATTACATTATGAAATGGATGTCCTGGGCAGAAGGTTTATATGTAAATATAAATCTACTCCTTCACATATTTTTATTGTTCTTTGGTGACATCTAAAACACTAAATCAGTCCAAACATTAGATTTTAATGGGTTTTGAGTTGCCGCCAATGTATTTTTAGTCATCATTTTAAAGACGTGTTCATAAAATGTTCACACCCTGATTTTAATTAGACAGTTTCAGTGTTACAGAACACATAAAAGGTGTGAAAGCTTTTCAAGCCCATAAAGGAGCTGTCAGTTCTGATTACACATTTGTGATTCTAGGCTAACAGGAAATAACAAGAACATCTTACTGGAAATATTAGTGTGTCAGTCAAGTGTGTGGCATAACAGTCCTGACACAAAAGTTGTATCATTTAAAAAAAGAAACTAAAATAACTAAACATTTTTTGTATAGGTGACGATGCTCTGCTCAGATAACAGCTGAATATGTATATGCTACTACTTTATCTTGAATGGCTCTTTGTTTGCATCAACAGGTTGCATGGATGTCCTTCTCATCCGTATGTGTCGGGCCTACAACCCCATCAATAATACAATGCTTTTTGATGGAAAATTTGCGACTCCTCAGCTTTTCAAAGCACTTGGTGAGTCAACACATTTACTATCTATCCCTCTCTTGCCATTTTTCTCTCAAATAAACTTTTATGAAGGGAAGAGTGGGGGATTTTAGGTCATTTTTTATGTTTCATCTGTGTCATCGCAGTCACTAGATTTCTGTACTGATGACATTTTTTCCCTTACTTTCTCCCAAGGCTGTGATGACCTTGTGAATGCCGTGTTCGACTTAGCTAAAAGCCTGAGCCGTATACAGATGTCTGATGAGGAGATTGCTCTTTTCAGTGCTGCTGTCCTGCTCTCACCAGGTGAGATCATAGGAAATTATCTAGTCACACATACTTGTCTGGGATTCTGCGCATATAATAAATTGGTGCTGTCGAGAGGTTTTAATGTAATTTTCATATTGTCAGTTGAAAACACATCAAAGATGCCTCCAGGGTAACGGCAGAGTACTACTACTGACAAGATATTTATAAACCCCATAATTTACTATGGCCTGTTTCCAGAGCCTACCATAAATGTTTTCATTCCTATCTTGCACCCAGCCAACAGGTTCATTGCATCAGAGTATGACAGTGAAACTGCAAAGTTGTCATTGTGACTCGCAAATTACTGGTTAAGTGTGCCAGTTTTTATTAATCAATAAAAACACCCACAAGATGTTATGTAATCTTCCCCCTGATGACAAATGTACTTAGCATGCTGTGAGAATATAATTTTTAACACACATGTAATCCAGAAACATTTGTTTCCTCAGGCAAATTTAAAGTCAAACAAAATTTCTTTCAGTTCTTTCAGTGGTAGCTTTGAAGGCATAAGATTAATTTCTAAAGTTTCCATATGTTTTGGAACAAAGGTCAGCAGTCCTGTAAAATATAGGCATATTTATATTTATTATAGCAAAACTATATAAAACCACTTGTGAAGAACTTTATGCTTTGCAATCTATTTCTATTTAGTTATACATGTTAAACCTTACCAGGTCAAGATCCAAATTAGTAAAAATCACAAAAACCAGCCTGCAACGCTTGTTTGTTTCGCTCATGTGTTAAAACGCAGACATGTATGTTCAGTCTTTTTATCTTCATTATATCACTGTATGTACTCAGACGGCTAAAATAGCTGTTTATAAACACCAAACAAATAAATAATAAATATATTTATTCTTCTTCTTTGCAAGCTAAATAGTTATTCTATAAGACAAAGTAATCAATTACAGACACTATTAGCATCACTGAACCCTTATTAGCAGATATGCATGACAACACATTCCAGTTACCCTAAAGTGTCACTGCACTAAAAAATGTTTAGCAAAATTTACTTACAAACATACACATAACTTACCCATGCCCATGTTGCCATTCGTTTTGAGATAATCTACTAAACATAATATAGATCATTTGTAAGGATTTAAGCGCCATTTGTAGCAAGATGATCAACATGCCACTGCCTTCTCTTTCAGACCGACCCTGGCTGACAGATATTCAGAAGATCCAAAAGTTGCAAGAGAAAGTTTATATGGCTCTGCAGCGCTGCCTGCAGAAAGAAGGCACATCAGAAGAAAAACTAGCTAAGGTACAAAGCCTGCTGCAGCTACTGCATTACCAGCTTGGTGAAAATAATTGATCTGCTTTATTATTAAAATGTGTAAGTTCTCTCTCCTTTAAATTCTTACTTTTTTTTTTTTATTATTTCTCTTCTAGATGGTGTCTAAGCTTCCTACAATGAGGTCCATTTGCAACCTTCACATTGACAAACTGGAGTTTTTCCGTCTGGTTCACCCAGAGACAGCATATACTTTTCCTCCTCTGTACAGGGAGGTTTTTGGCAGTGAAATCACCTTCCCAGACTCCACAGAGGGCTAGGGCTATTTAGCTAGGTAGTGCGACTCAAATAGTGACATTAAGGAGTAGGGAGAGGAAGATTAAAATGTGGCAACCAGCTGAAGGAAAACCAACCAGCAGCTCAATGACAATCCTGCATGCTACACTTTAGCACACACTCCTCTCACCTCTGAACTCCCAATCCTGTGGAATGGCTTTCCTGCAAGCCAGTCCTTTAAACCTAACACCATAGGAACTGGTGCTGGGTAATCTGTGCACATTACCTCCTTTTTAGGGAGTTAAGGAAATGATTAAAAAGTAGCCTACATTCTTTATATTCTCAAAATTATTTTTCTATAATAAGACCTTAAACCTCTTGTTAGGCTGAATTCCTTTCTAATAAATTTGACTCTTGCCGCTCTCAGTTCCTGTAAGCTACTGTTGAATGTACCCCCTGTTCCTTTAACCATTCAGCACAGCCCTAGGCTTAATATAGAATGTACATACTTAAAATCCTCACGTATTTTGTGGAGATTTGCAGTAACGAGGCCTGTATCTGTCAGTCTAGTAACAGCTAATTGTTTCATTAAGTACTTTTGGTAGCACCCATATTTTGCAGTTTTCTAACATATGAACAAACTGTTTAAAGGGACCATGATCAAACTCACAAGCAGACAAAAACTGTGTGAATCATGGGCAACCATTTAGCATTTCTGTCGCCATGCACTTACAAAGTCTTGCACACGGAGCACAAAACCTAGCACTTATGCTGAAATTGTTGTAGGTATTTTTTAGTAGCACACCCGCAGACACTGACATAATTGATCTATTT
>VUQJ01020383.1:1583-19024 GCA_015108635.1 Andinoacara biseriatus | reverse complement strand
AAACAAAAAAAAAAAAAAAAAAATGAAACCAATCTAAGTGGCAAAAACTGCAGTTCCTCTAAAACAGCATTTTCCCAGCCTGGTACAAGTACAGTTTTGGCCTCTATAGATAACTTCCACCCTTCATAACGCCTCAGAGTCAGGTGACAGAGTTAGGGGTGTGGCCTTTTTGATTGACAGATGTCCTAACACAAGCAGTTAGAGCTCATAAAGATCTGCTAGACATCATCATAGACAGTCTAAAACACTAATGTGGTTTCCAGAAGAAGAATGAAGAACGAAGCCAATCCTAAAGTCAGCAATGATACATAAAAATTTATTAGCGCCTTTCAAACTACATATCACACAGCGTTCACAATACAAAATGCTGAAGATAAAAAGAAAAGTTACCCACAAGTGAATTGAAAAAAGATGAGCTTTTGGCTGCCTTTTAAAAGAGATCACTGAGTCCACAGATCTGAAGGTCAGAGTGGGAGAGGTCTAGAGTTTCGGGCAGAGACTCTGTCTGATGCAGGCCCTGATCACATGACTTCAAGGACCTGCTGGGGATGTATGGATGTAAAAGTTCACTATGCTGGTTTATGCAGAGCTCTAAAAGTCACAACCAGAATCGCAGAATTAAGAATGTCACACAGAATTAGCAACAGTGTGACATGTGAGTACTTAGAAGACTTAGAAGCCTCGCAGCGGCATTCTGAACAATCTGGAGGCATTCCAAGGAGGCTTTGCTCAGACAAGTTAACAATGAATTACAGTAATCCAGATGTGATGAAAGAAATGCATGAATAATCATTTACAGTTCAGAGTGTGACACAATGGAACTCAATTTAGCAATATTTCTTAAGTGATAAAAGCAAGAGCAAAACAGATTTAATGTTAGTACCCAAAGTGAAAACTGAGTCAAAAGCCCCCAAGATTCCTGATAGATGTTATTGGAGACTCCGGGATGCACTTTTTCGATGGAATGAGCTCTACGAAAGCCAGACTGAAGTTTATCAAGAATGCTTTATTTGTCTGGAACAGCTGCAAGCTGCTTGACCACAGCATTTTCTAAAAACAGTAAATGGTGATATTGAGAACCGTCTATAACTGCTGAGAGGAGAGGTCAAGCCAAAGTGCCTTAAACCTGCATTCTATTTGAAGGCCACCAGATGGTGATAGCAGTGGTTACGGAAAGTCTTCTAGTCCTATAGAAGTCTAGACACGCATGCTTAGTTAGCTGGCTGTAGGTGTGAATGTGAGTGTTAATGATTTCCAGTTTCTGTGTTTCAGCCCTGCAATAGACTAACAACCTGTCCAGGGTGTACCCGACCCCAAACTGGATAACTGGGAGAAGATGAATGAAGTCGATAAATTATGTGCATTGTCACTTTCTTTACAAATCTGCCTCAGTCAAAATTACTCAATTACTTAATTAATATATGCAATTAATTAAAAATCTGACACAATGCTGTGATAATCCAGGATTGGTTCCTCTTACTGACTGTAAATCGAGACAGGTTCCAATCCCCCAGCGAGTACAGATAATGGTTGGATAGAAATATGTGAATCTGTGTTCATTCAAACTCAGCCTGGCTCTCACTCAAAAGGAGGTCTGTGTTTAGGTTTAATTCCCAGCAGGCTGAATAATACATTCTGCAGCCTGGTTTCTTAAAACGAAAGGGTCACAACCAAAATGGGTCACAGTTCAGGATGGGAGAAGTGGACTGTTTTAATGAGCCTGGATCCCACGCTGAGGATTAGAGGATTAGTGTCTTGTCTTTTAGTTTGGAAAGGCTTTCAAAGTTCAAATAGCGCACAGCAAACCAAATAATTCTTTATTTTAGCCTCTAATTTCACCCTTTTTTGCAAAACTTAATGAAGCTGATGATAGGAAATTACTTTTAAAAACAAAAGCATTTGGGAAAAGTGCAGTTTATCAGCAACCCCATTAACTTACAGATATTTTAGTGGCAGCATCAGGAATGGAGCCTCAGTCTTTATTATGTAACCAATTTTTGCTTTTTTACTTGTTTTGGGGCCTTTTTTTTAAACTTTATTTGATAAACAGACAACTACAGCAGTCTTATCACCAACATAAGATCTTAGTTAAAAAATAACTCTGGATGGAAACAAATGTGGTAGTGTTGCATACATTTATAAAAATGATGATACAGCGAATGTGTGCTGTAATCAAAGCTAAAGGCAGTCCAATGATATATTAGAGTGTGGGACTTTTTTTGGCCAGACAGTATATAACCCCCAATCCTATTTTGCTATCTGCTTTTTTCTTTGCAAAGTGAACTTTTTTTTAATTGATGCACTAAAGTTTTACTAACATATATTCAGAAATCAAAGCAAAAATCCAAACTAAGTTACGATATCTGGATTGTATGCAGTTTTACAAATCAAAACAGATGTTGTGTGTTTAGTTTTCACTTTCACATAAATGGTTTACATGACTGGGTGCACTGGGGTTCTGTCATTTGTGCAAACTCTGCTGTTTTTTTCCCCTGCTGGAATCAATCAAAGGACCGGGATAAACTGTGGTGTTGTAGGAAGAGAAATGCTCGAATAAAGGCAAAAGTACAAATAATGGCAAAACGTGATCTTTAATGCAAAAAGTCACCTGAACAATAAACTCAGTTGGGTCTTCTGCTGCTGCTCGCAGTAGTAGAGCAGGCAGCATGCTGTGCAAATATTTAATATAAAGCTGTTCAAAGGCCCTGAAATGTGGGTGGTTTTCTGAGATTGTACAGCTATAAAACTGGTATTGCACAAGTAAGAGAACAGGAACCACCTGCTTCCAAGCTAAATAGCACAGAGCAGGAAGAGATAGAGGATTGGGACTAATTTAACCCCCACAGCAACTAAAACAACAAAAAACACCTCACATATCTGGGTGGAAAGGACTCTTACTCCAGTCTTTGCAATGTGTATAAGTGAACATGTAAAGAAAACAGAAAGTTTAAAGCCGCCTCATCCGTCGTCACGTGTGCTCCTGCTTGCGCTTGCATTGGTTTCCGTTTTCATGAGGACAAACTGCTAACAGAGAACAAAAAAGTGCACCATATTATGCACCTTTGTAGGGAAGATAAATGAGTCACTGTTTTGGTACCGGAGTAAAAATAAAGTTAATAGAAAGAAGCTTAAAACCTTGTGTGGGCTTTGGTATAAACCTTAGCCTGAGCCATTCGCCCATTTGCAGTATGAAAACAATAATTGAGTGACACATCCATTTTCTATTCATGAGCAGGTTGCATAAGAATGGAGAGAAGGAAAAGATGAATGCAGAGAAATATTAGCGGTGGAGGGCGATTTATAAGGTTGAGATGCTTTCAGTCAGAAAGGACATGGATAATTAACAACCTGCAGTTTTTTCTGTTTTATGGGTACTTCGCCCAAAATATCATGACATTTTTAACAAAACCTGACATAAAACAGCTTAGAATACATGATCCTCTGTGGTGGGGCCAGCACAGGTTTGCGTGTGTGTGTGTGGGTGGGTGTGTATCCCATGTCCAAAGACACCTCTTCAAATGTTTAGGGGAACTTTTAGGTTATTTGATATTTCTTTGCGAAAACATGGAACTTGATGCAGAGACCAGCTGCTGCTTTTGCTTGGGGACACTTTTGAGTCTTTGTGTGTGTGTGTGTGTGAAAGTGAAGTGAGGTGTAACTCACAGAAAAAAAAAGTAGTACCACTAGTACCACTGTCTGCATCATAAGATCTTCACTACACACAACAAATCAAGTCACCAGCCTCCTGTTCAACTGATTATCAACGTATATCTAATCAGCCAATCACATGGTAGAAACTCAGTGGATTTCGGCATGCAGCTATCATCAAAATGACCTGCTGAAATTCAAACTGAGCATCTGAATTGGGAAAAAGGTGATTTAAGTGACTTTGAATGTTGCATAGATGTATTATGGATGTCTGAAATACTGGCTGAAATACTGAAATACTTGCCTGCGTATTTCAGAAACTGGTGATATACTGGGATTTTACCACACAACCATCTCTAAGGTTTACAGAGCATGGTCAGAAAAAGAGAAAGAACAGAATGAGCAGCAGATCTCTGGGTAAAAATGTATTTTTTGATGCCAGAGGTCAGAGAGGAATGGTTGGACTGCTTCGAGTTGACAGGAAGGCAGCAGTAATTCAATAATCCCTTATAACTAAGGTATGCAGAAGAGCATCCCTGAAAGGACATCCCATTGGTCATTGAAGCAGATGGTATACAAACACAGCAGACCATGCTGGGTGGCACTCCTGTCAGATAAGAACAGGAACCTGAGGTTACAAGGTGCGCCTAATAAAGTATGTGCTTCCTGGTTGTTTTAACATTAAAAATTAGCAGGCTTAAACATGTGCATCTACACATCAAGTGGTTCAAATCCCTTCTTTCACTTGACATCTTACCTACTTATAAACAAAGCCCTGAGAAAACAAAGACGGGCAACATCTGCAGGATCAGCATTCAAAATGATGAGTGACAGGAAGGGAAATTGCAGAGGAGGAAGGATGGGAAGGGATAAGAGGAAACGACCGTACAAGTATTTTCTTTTTCCAAAATGGTAAGAAAGTTGAAGAAGTGGAAGAAACATGTTCATGCATCGGGAGAGCTTGGTCGTCAGTATTGTTTTTTTCCATGTTCAGACACTATAAACAGACACTTTAGAAGAGAGTGGTGACTGCTTTTCAAAAATTGCATTGGAAAACAATGAAGCACAGGTTCACACTTTCAAAGACCTGCATGCGTGCGGGAATTCACATTTCACATGAATGTCTCACGGGTCACACGTACCAATTTCTTTTTCTCTGTCTCTCTCGCTCTCTCTCTCTCTCTCTCTCTCTCTCTCTCTCTCTCTCTCTCTCTCTCTCTCTCTCTCTCTCTCTCTCTCACACACACACACACGTAGATGCTGCTTGTTTCCCAAACACAATATCACACTTTCAGATGAGGACTGTTTTGCTCTCATTTCAACTCTTCCTCTCCATCACAGTGACAAAGGTCACGCTCCAAACACAATGAATGCTGGCAGCTGGTAGCCTGACTCACTGCCACCAGTTGACCCTGCAGCTGATCAGATAATTTAACTTTGTTAAAAGACTTCTAAGCAAAACATAGCCTGTCCCTGCTTCTGTTTTTGCATAAAGACAGGAGCTGGAGTGTAAAATGTAACTGACAGACAAAGGGCATCAGTTTATCTCACTAGGCTGTACTTGTTGCAGGCATTTACAATAATGTGATCGATGACACATGCAGGACATGGCTGTTTAACTGTGTGACATTATATCACAACCTTGCTGCTGGTTGACTTTCAGTCTTATATGTTCTACCCGGGGCCCATTAGAAACAAACAAGACTTGTTTGCCAGTTGCATATGATTCAGATTCAAAAGTTATTTTTGCAGAAGTGGTTGCGAAAAAACTTCTCAAAACAACAAACAAGCTGAAACTGAATTTAGCACATAAAAACACAAAGGCCTAGAGATATTAACAGTGAAGGTTCCCTCAGCTGATTTTTAATCATCGTATCACTGCATTGCACATGGTGAAAGGTAGTAAAGCAGGTATAATTTAGGAACATAAATGCACCACAAAATATTCACAATACTGTATGTATCAGCAGCTGCACAAAGCTCTTCACTATGCATTAAGAGAAGCTCCATCACCCACTGTTTTCAGACCTAACTTTTAGAGATTCCTTTATCTCCACCTAAACCAGCACGACTAGTACAACAACTCTGTAGCGTCTCGTCTTTTTTTAAAAAAACAACACTGAGCTTGGGAAGACAGCGAGGGACTGAGCGATGTATGAAAGAATGCATTGTAAAGCTGAACTAATTAGGAGGCCACGACTGAGAATCAGAGACAAAACGTGGGGTCAGGAGGTCAAACTGAACGTGAGCTCGAAATGAATCAGCTTTTGTTGTCTGCTGAATGGTCTAATTTTATGTTTACAACTGGATTTCGTGAAAATCATTCACATTTTAGTGCTCTACATGAACCAAAGGTTATAGTCTGATAACTGTCTTCTCATTTGGTTGCCTTCCAAAATGAATTGTGTTGCATCTCCTAAAATAATAAACAACACAAGAGAAAATTTATGAAACATCACATAAAAGAACTATCTTTTTCCCCTGCATAAGTTAATGGAACAAAAATGTCGCTTAAATGCAACATTTTCACATCGCCAATGTTATGTGATTAGTTTGGTTTGTTAGTCTGTCCAAATGTTTTGGATGGATGAGCGGGAGGCACAGTTAAGGAGTTGTGGTGTCAATCCCCATCTAGATCCAGGAATTCTTGGAAGGATTCTTTGCCATATATCTTCACAATGTATCATCTTGACAATCTTAAGAGAATATGACAAACTGAACCAGATCCAGATATCCTGAATCCAGGCACTCGCTGTAGAAGGAATTCCAGCCTTGGCAGAACATGCAGTCCTGGACTGCTCGTTTTTAAATGTAATTACTAAGTCATGCCCAAATCAGATTCAAAGATTGCATTCAGCTCTGGTGTGGTCAACCAAATGTTGGTGGTCTGCTGTTGTTTTGATTCCTTAAGTCACTAATTTTCTTTTTTGTCTTGTGACTGAGCAGTTGGCACAGAGTAATTTACAGTTGTGTATGAGGGAATTAGCGAGAGCTGCTGCAACCTAATCAAACAAATGAGTGACTGACCACAACTATGAGCGAAACAGCACTGTGTATTGTCAAGCTGATTCTCAAAAACCCGGGAATCATTCAATCCAACGTTTTTATAAAAACTGTCACTGTGCTGCCTCGTCAAACTTATTTAATTCTACTGGCTCTGCCGTCCCTGCTGAAGATTTAGCTTAAGGGCTGTCTGAGATTCGGGTCTATAATTTAGAAGCAAACATCTATTTGGTGAAATGGCACATTTAATAATGTCACTCAGTCTAAGTCAGTGTTAGCGCATGTTTAGGATGTTAACATGGGTTTACATTTTTAGATAAAATGCTCAAGATGAAGCTTCAAAACAGGACTTCTCTAACCAAAGCGTGACATCACAGTGGCTATAACCATCTTCTATATACAGTCTGTGGTTATTGTGCTTACCGCAGAGATTCCAGCAGCTTTGACAACAGCAGTAGTCAGCAACCTGAGAATTAAAAAAGGATTGCTGTTTATGCTCTTTGTGTGCATTTCCTTCTTTTTAGCTTCATAGAAGAAGTTTAAAAGAAGCTGCCCTCTTTTGCACCATGTGCATCTCCCCAGCTCCATGAGAGACGGGTGAAGTAACATGAGTTGAGTTCCAACACATTCAATGTATTTTAAATGCTAATGGTTGGATTAATGGCTGAAGCTTCTTTTGTAGTTTTTTTTTGGTTTGGGACAGGTGAAATGTGGCTGACGCCTATATGATAAATTGATGATTTAATGATTTAGTAGTAAAAGTTTTAGTTTTTACGACCGAAAACATTGTGGAAGTGCCCCCTTGCTACAAAATGTTATTTTTTGTATACATTTTCAACTCTGTTATGGCCAAAAATAGCAAACACAGCTCTTATGTAATAACATAATACATTTGCTTCACCTTTAAAGGTCGTGCAGTCAGTAAATAGTTCAGTTAGAATTTGATTTCCCCATTCTCTCTTTCTTTCCTGTCCTTTTTGTCTCAGTCTTTTGCTACAGGAATGAATCACTGCCATGAGTGGAGCTGAAGTGGCACTTCACTCCAAAAATCAAGCAAACCCTTCCCACCCTTTGGTGCTGGTGTTAAAAGAGAAGCTGTTTACAGCCCAGATTCAGGTCACAAATCACTGTTGGCGTATGAAAACCTTACATCCATTTGTACAGCCATACATGTGAAAACTATTAAACCCAACCAAAGAAATACAGACTCACTTAAGAACCAACGCTATCTCCAGTCTTATGAAACACTTTCAAATCAACTTGGATAAACTCAGAGACTCTTGGCAGTCTGGGTGGAATTTTTTTTCCTTATTTAAATCTTGACAATAATGTTTCCACCAGACATGGCGGATATGTATCTATTATGAAACAGCCACTTCTAAAATATTTGTTAGAGTCAAACTGCAAAATTGCCTAACCCACAAGCAGCCTCTTATTGTATCAGTTACTACAGAATTGCATAAATCCTATGCGGATGCCAAACCTTTTTCTTTTTTCAACTTTTAGTAAGGTCGAATTTGGGCAAAAACTATTTCTAGGTATCCCATGATTCCCATCTTATGCCAAAAACAGTTGCGCAGGAGTCAGTTAGAAACACAGACTCTCAAAACTGAAAAACATCAGAGATAAACAAACACAGGACCCCTCCCACCACAAACTGCCTCAGGACACATTTTAAATCTAGCACGGTGGGAATAAGTGGACAACAAGCAAAATGCAGACGGTCAGGAAAGTTTGCTGTGATTCATTAGTGACGCACTATTTGTTGTCGTGCCACTCTGCAGTGCACTTATTGTTAAACACTTTGCACATGTTAATGGAGGAGAAGGAGAGCGGGGAAAGGACAGAAGGAGAGGTTTTGTTTCGAGGCCGAGAGGGTGTTCTCCTTTCGTTTCCTCTCTTCCCTGAAACCCCCCAACCCCGCCCCCTCGTCACTCTCCAGGTCTCCCTCCCTCTCCTCTCCCAACACCCTTGTTGCTCCTAATGTCTTTCCTGTACAGGGGAACGGTTTGTTCCCACAACGTGCAGGACATGCGTCTCTCTCTCACACACACACACACACACACACACACACACACACACACACAGACCAACACATCATAGCACTCAATGGCTACGGGCTTACTGTAATCTACAACTTCTGTCATTAAGATCATTAATTATTAAAAACAGGTCATGTTTCAGCAGTGACCTTCTACAGAATAAGACTGGTTTGTTTTGGTCCTGTTTAAGGGAGGTTTTAAGTTGTTTTCGTAGCTTTGTAGCTCTGAGATTGGTTATTGCTTCCTGCTCTTTTCCAGAGAACTTCCTACAGCACTACACAGGCTTGTGAAGTCACAAACTAACAGTGGTCCAAGGAGGACAGGTGTCCCATATCTGATGAGTAATAAACTCTAAGAAGCGATTAACTCTGCCATTGCTTTTTTTTTTTTTTTTTGGTTTAATTCAGGAGCCAACGTCTGAACTTCTAATGGCACATTGCCCAGAGCTCCCACTAATTACTAACTGCACTCACATAAAAGTCTGGGTGAAACTAAAAATTTGGTAAATTACAGATTTTTCAAATGGAGGACTTTAGTAAGTTGATATCTCCCACCAGTTTTTTTGTTATGTAAGCTCCTGGCAAAGCCCACAAAATGGCCTGGAAAAACATAAAGTTTGGACTAAACTGTTTGTGTGCACCACTGAGCAAGCGGGAACACAAAGCTTGTTTCCTGTTTGTGTCACACTCAAACCCCTCCCCTCCATTTCCTTCCCTGGGGTTTGATTGTGAACCTGCACCTGCACCTTAAGGCCAGCACAAATGCTTTTAGCTGTGCTCAGCTGGATGCTGAATTCATCTGCAGCACAACAACATGTGCAGAAACAATACAGCCCCTGCTTGAAAATATGTTTGTTTTTCACAGATCCTTGATGGTACACAATGGAAAGTCCAGGATGCCCTCAGATTCCTTTGCATTCTTCCCGGTTAGTGTATACAATTTAGATTTGGTCACTATGACAAATATAGCCATCTTATTATGTAGAAGAATGTAAGGAATGTGAGCGACTGTTCTACTTTTTTTTTCATGTAAGAATTTTGGGTCACAGTTATGTGGTCAAAAAAAAATGTGCATAGAGTGCAACCAAACATTTAAACATGTTCTGTTTAAAAGTGTCATTGCATAAAACAATATGAATCAAGCCTATGACATTATTATATCACAAGAAACAAACACCCTGATTGCCCAGCATCACTGATCACTTTATCTTATGCTGCACCCAACTGCAACCCCTTGATCAACTATGTTCTGATTGGCTGCCCCTCGCAAATAACAGATAGGTGCTCATAGGCTGTGTGCCTGAGATGACCATAAAGTGGATATTCACTGTCACTGCTATCATGTTCTGGAAAACGTTTATTATGAGCATCTACTTTAAGAGTGAGGAAAATCATAATCGGCCCATTTTAAACACTGTTTTTGGTCTCCACCGTCATCATTATTTGATTCTTTAGCTCCACAGTGCCTCACAATAACTCCTACCATTTCTTTCTTTGCAAGAGTGTTGCCACAAGACAGTTTCACACATGAAAAAAAAATGGTCTTTTCACAGTTTGGAATCCAGTTTTGTAAGCCAGAGATTGGACCTCCAGGACCCCCATCTCTGACCATCGGGCTGGCCACCAGATTCTCTCTCACAAGCCCCTACTGTGTGCCTGGCTCCAGGGTGGGGTCCTGGTAACTCTGTCCTGGGCAGGGAAGACTGTCCCATTCGTTTTCTGGTCGTCATAGGGGTTTTCTGAATTGCTGTGTGTCTGGCAGCTCACCCAGAACCAATTTGCCTTTGGAGACCCTACCAGGAGTAAATTACCCCCAGTGGGATTATTGGCTCACACAGACCTCTCCACCATGTTAAGTTGGCAATTGAGCTGTTGTTGATTTAATGGTTAAACTACGTTCCTACAGTTTAAATCCAGTGCTCTTTTTAAGTAGGCCAGGGTTTCTTCTAGAAGTGATGTTTGGTTTCCAAATGCCTCTCTATCTATGCTAGCCAATTTCTCCCAACAGATGCAACCTCTCATGGCTGATTTAGACTTCTGTGGTGAATCGTTGTAGAACCTACCACGTAACCTACCAAGTGGCCAGCGCAGTCACCAGCATTCATGCTTGTGCATGGTTCATTATCTGCAGTGCCAGCCAAGAGAGAAACAAATTAAATGCTGGGACTGTTTCCCCCCACTTATTGTTGGCATAATTTAATGCTGGTTTTAAATTCACTACTTCACTCAGTAAAACAGCTGTTTAGCTAAAAGGCCAAAGTTCTGCTGCAGGTAAGTGCGAGAGGTTCACACCTGAACTCAATCCTGTTTAAAAAGTGTGATCAAGCCAGACTCCTCCTCCTTCGACTCTTCACAACAGTATAGGTGTCATAAAATCCCTTGATTAATCTAATGGTTCATGAAGGGAATTTGCTTGCATGTTCACCAAAGAGACTGGGGTCCATTGTGTGGGTCCATTTTAAGTGTTTATTTTTGTTTTTCTTACTGTTGGGCATCAAAATTACTAAGGAACTGGTTATGATTTGAGTTAAAAAACAGCCTCTTTTTAAATATTAACGCTTAATTACGGAATCAAACTAGGTGAAGAATTCCACTCCATTTAAAGACAGGACGGCTGGAAGTTGCTTTATTTTAAAACACTAATGTCAGCTGTAATATGGAGTCCTGAACCTCTTCGACCAGTTCAGAAGGAGTTTGAAGCTCAGTGAGTCTACAGGTTGTTTTTAGAGTATTTGAGTCACTGTGAATGATTAATAATCCCGCGTAGTAAAATCACTTTGAGTTCAAAATGCTGACGAAAGTCCTTAGAATCCAATTTAGTTTGGTCATGCAGCAAAGCACACCAAACACACACACTAAAGACATTTATTCCCTCCCACTAAATCCAGTGCCACATCTGCAGACAGTGTAGGAGTGGTTTACAGTAAAACCACCGGAGCTCCAGTGAAATTACAGAAGTAAATCAAACCATTCACAGACTGTGCTCACTCCCAGATGTATCTTTACTTTTGTTTTTAGTAAGAGCGTGGGCAGTGCACATCCCACCTCAGACCTCTATTGGGTTAACACTTTATTGGTATGATGGGGAGGGAGTGGAGTGGGCACTTTTGTGCAGATATAGTGCTAAAAGAAAAGCAGGAGTGCCTACGCTGCGTATTTAAAAAAAAAAGGTTACATGAATATGTGTTTCACTGCCTCCTTTTAAATATTTACGCTTCATGGGTTGTCAGCTTTAATTAGACAGTAAACAGGGGCATGAGAGGAGGGATAATTGAGAGCAAGCAAAGCAAGTAGAGAGAGTGAGAGGAGAGATGTGACCTCCTCCAGAGTGCACAATAAGGCCACAAGTACATCTCTTTAAAAACAAAACTGTTACTCTGTTCTCTGTTCTTTTTATACATTTCTTCACACAAGAGCTTTTTTGTTGTTGCAAAATTTACCCAAACAAGTTTCCAAAGAAATGCAAATCATTGCTGTTTGTCATGGTCACACAGAAGAACTGATGACAAAGCACTAAAAAAAAAAGAAGTAGGGTCATCAACCAACACTGAGAATGTTATCTTACCTTTAGAGTGAAGAAAAAACATACTGTAAGGTCACTGTAAGGTCAGCTGTGCAAAAGTCTTGACACACTCCTGCTTTTTTAGTTTGTTCAATCACTTATCACTGACATGTGAATCATTCACCAATGACTCATTCAAGGTATGAAACAGTGTTGTGTCTTCACAAAACAGACAATTTAGAAAAAAAAACAATTAAAATTTGTATCTTTAGTCACTTTTTTTTAAACTAGCAGCCTATTGCAAAACCATATAATTTGTTCCCATTTATTTGGTTGAATATGTGAAAAATGCCAAAAATAGCAAAGCTTGACAGGCATAAAATAGTATTTTTGCACCCAAAGAGCTATTTGCTGTAAACATGGCATATCTGAGTATGGTGTGAAGTGTGTCATAGACAATTAGAGAACAAAAGAAAATGTGTTACGCCTAAAAAACTGAAGCAGACGAACAGTATTTGACAGTCATGTCCTTAAGAAATTGGAAGAAATACGGCAAAGATCTGACACAGGACCTGGACTTTTGGACCTTCACTCAAGCCTCATCAGAAATGATCTCAGTAATAGGGTGGGTGACAAGAAGCCATTGTTAAGGAAGGGAAATAGAGAGAAAAGACTGAGGTACGCCAAATTACACAACAACTGTGTGGCAACAGGTCTCATGGAGTGATACATTCTAATTCAGAATCTTTGGTTCAAATGGTCGTCAATATGTATGGACGAGGTCAGGGGAGAGGTTCAGAAGTTGAGTGTCTACAGCCATCTATAAAACACAGGGGAGGCTCTTGCTCTGCATTCCAGCCAGTGGTGTTGGGGGTGTTTTCAAAATTGGTGGAATTATGAATGCAGAAAAGTAGGGTCGGATTTTGATCCACCGTGCAAAACCATCTGGAAAGCATCTGCGAGAACGGAACAAAAGGCAGCCAAGAAGAGAAAAAGAAGAGCTTTGAATGTCCTTCAAGAAGACTGGAGAACTATTCCTGAAGACTGCTTAAAGAAATTCCAAGAAAGGAGCCTAAAAGAGTTCAGGCTGAGTTGAAGAATAAAGGTGGTCATACCAAATATTGACTTTCAAGCTTGTTAGAATTGTACAGACTCTGTTTTTGCCTTATATACTGTAAGAATATTTACTTCCATGTGTGTTTGCACACGTTTCAATGAATCACTGCACCTATTTCCAAATTTTTCTAGTAAAATAAAAAGAAACGAGGGGTGGATCAAGACCTTTGCGCTGTCGTCTATCATTCTCTGTGTACTGATTTACTTTTCACTGTCGTTTTTGGCAGAACATTTAACCTGATGAGAGTTACATAACAGGATTCATCTGCTTGTCCTGTGTCTTTTCACAGGCACATACTTTTTTTTATTAGCTGTATTAAATATATGCATATACAGAATAATTTATTATTAGAAAGAAATTGATTCACAGATATTTTATCAGATACTTGTGGTATACAATAACATAAAGTAAATGTAGTTTCCTGTAAGGACTTTTCTATCGAAAAAGGAAGTAAGGTGCGTCTGTGTGAACATAGGTCATGTATTTAAATGTGTACCGCCCATCCTCAGAGGATATCTGTGAGTGTGACATGGAAGCTGAGGGCACATCCAGGAAACAGTCCCTCTGTCTTTATACCATCCATCAGTAGAGAGTCCCACACAAAGAGGCGGACAGGTCAAAAGGGAAAGCTGGGGGAGGGAGCTGGCGTCTCACTGAACGATCAGGCAATTTGCTCCTCAAATTTGCTGTGATATCTTTAATCTAGGTCACTTGAAAAGTTGATTCACACAAAGGGTGCAGCTAAATTCTGGTTTCCTCTTTATTGCACGAGTTATATAACCAGGTGACAACAAAGCTCCTCTCTCAATAGCCGCTGTGTGGATTTCTAAGAGTGAGAACACAATCTGTGCCAAACGTAGAAAGCACCAGAAACACAAAGAATTAGGGAAACGAGGGGACAGTTGTTTACATTCTGCAGACAACAGCTCCTTTCTCTTGGTTTGATGCCTCATCGGGCGTTTGTAACTGTGCCTGACAGCAGGAGAAAGCACACACAGATGACGACTGACGTTTGAACCTTAGTCATCAATTACATAATCGAACACCTGCAATTCCCTTGTTGCTTCAATAATTAAAGGCCAAAAATAAATAAATAAATATGAACGGAAGAAAAGGCCATTACATATGCTGTAAAAGTTGGCATGTTTCCACAGATTGGCCGTCTGACTCATAATGGAGTCTCTGATCAGCAGTTTCTGTCATTACTGTTCCCGTGGGTGAAAATGATCCCCTTTCTCTCGCCTTAGCGTCGCTATAGGAACGCTGTTTGAAGGTCACAAGGTCTACGAGAAAGACAGATCACTTCAAGGAAAGGATGGAGCTGTATGAGTGAGTGGATGGAACAATGAGCCCATGAATGAAGGGGGTTGGGGGGGCAATAGGGTTTTGTTTCTCTTCTTTTTATAGGAATGGGGGATGATGAAGAGTGAATCAGCTTGTCTAAACAGTGACTCATGTACTCATGTGCTCTCTAGAAGTCAAAACATCATTAAAACTAATTTGTTGATTTGGCTGAGAAAAGCATACAATCACTGTTTTTCCTTTATTATCTGTGCTGAAAACACAAGCAAAATACTGTGTCTCTCAAGGATATTGGAGCATGCATTGGTGGCTTAAGGAGTTTTCTTCAGGATTTTGTATGACCATAGTGTGGTTCACTTTGCCGGCAACAAGTTAAACTTGTACAGTTTTCTATGTGCAGCCCAGGGACACAGACTGGTCTTGGGATCATGTTTTCTTTTTGCAGATTGAGAAATGAATCATTTCTAGCCGCATGCAAAGTGGCTGGGATGGGCATCAACACCTCCAAGCCTGAGGCCATGGTTTTCAGATGGAAAAAAGATGGATTACCTGCTCTTCCCAGTAGATGTTTCCCCAATTCAAGAATTTCAAGTACACTTGAGGTGTTGAGATCAGAGATTTCCTGGCAGATCGGTGCAGTTTCTGCAGCAATGTGAACACTGCACGAGTTTTTGTGTTGACATGAGCGCTGAACCCAGCGGCAAAGTTGTCAATTTTCTGGTTGAGCTGCATTCCTGTTTTCACCAGTGGCCCCAAGCTATGGGTGGTGACCAAAACAAGCAGCAGATATGAGTTGCCCCTGAAGGGTGTCTGGGCTCACCTTTAGGGACCAGGTATTTGGGAGGGACTGAGAGTAAAACTGCAATGGGGGGAAGTGGTTTGGGGGTCTGTCATTTCAACAAGGAAGAGTCTCCCAGGCACATCTAGGACTCACTGAAGAGATTATGTCTCTCAGCTGGCTTGCGAACTTGGTGACTTGATAGTAAGAGGAACTGGAGAGAGTGGTGGGGAAGAGGAAGGTCTGGGCAGCTCTGCTGTGGCTGCTAGCCCTGTGACTTGGAACTGGATAAGTAGCAAAAAAATAAACTGCTTCATGGATGGATGTGCACTCTCCACATTTTATAAGGACCTACACACATGAAGCCAGAAAAGGGAAAGTAGTGAAATCTGTTAGCTTATATATTTACTGCTGCACTGTTTTCTGTCTTTTCTTCTTCTCTACAGATAATTGGAAACACAGGGTCTCCAGACAGGGTCAAGGGGCTTCCAGTAGCTGAGTCAACCTTTTACTGGAAGCCTGTGAGTAACCCATCTTCCTTTCCCCCAAATCCACCCCTCAGCTGCTCCCTCCCCTCGTATAGCCTGCATATCAAGCACTATTTTTGACCTCTGATGTCTTCCAGCTTGTCTCTCACAAGCATAAATGCAAAATACAGAGAGCACATGTTGAAGATTCTTTACTTTGTCACTGAAATCCCGCTTTTTACATATCTGAAGCATACAAGCGCACACATTCCTCTGAGAAAGAATGTCACCATAAAAGCCTCCCACCCTTTTGCCCCCAAGACCCATTATACCCAACCCCTCCCCAGTTCTTGAGCGCTCCCCTTTCTTTATCCCCCTCTTTCCCGAACAGTAATGATCTCACCCAGCTGTCACTGTGTAATCACACCCACAGTCACTGCGGCACACAGGTCTGCTATTGGTGGCGGCTGACATCATTTGTTTTGATCCCTGTCACCATTTCCCCCAAATCCAAAACATGATGCCAGTTGTTGGATTTTGAACACAATGTTTAAACAGCTTAATCATAAATAATGTTGGGTATTATAGATTTTGTAAAAGTTTGTGTTATACTAGTTTGAAACAAGCTGGATTATCTTATGTAGGAAAAAAAGTAAAAATAAATAAATAAATAAAGTCTGCGGAATCGGGAGGCAAAAGACGGATAAGTAACTAAAATCAGTGAATGTAAAACTGTGATCAGATGGAGGGATATATCGCTGTCACTTTACTGATTCCTGAATACTGACCACTTCTTGAGTTCAATCATATTTGCATTGACGTCCTTAATGTCATTGCCACTCTGACGGGAAGTCTTCTTTAACATCACTCTTGCAGCAGTAGGCGTTGAATAGTCAACTGAAAAGTCAAATCTAATGAGAGCTGTCACTGAGCAGGGCAAAGGTCAAGTACCAACAGAAGAATATGCAGGAGCTGCATGTGCACGCACATGCACAAGAGCACAGTTGTACTTAAGTCTTAGATGATCTGATGAGCCGGAAGCTGTGCACTTGGGTGACTGGTGTAGGAGTTGGGTTATTGAAATGAGAAGACCCCGCAGCCTGAAAGACTCAGCTATTCTTGCCTGAATGGTGATGTGTCAGAATGTAAGAGGCGTCAGTGATCAAAAAATGAGCGCCACCCACAACCCCAAGGCCCGGCTGTGCTGCAAATCTAAAGCTGGTGTTTATGTAACGTGACGTTTATGCAATGAATATGATCAGACTGAGCTGAGGTGGATGCAGCAGTGCCTCAAGGGGGTGGCTGTGGAGTGCACCCACCTTGCTTTAATTACCATATTTTAGAGGAAATTTGACCGTTTGAGGGTGAATAGTATATATATTTAGAGTATATTCTAAACATTTAGAAAAAGAGAAGAGGTGTGCACTCTGCTGAAGTCTGAATTTTGCTCCAAGTAGCTTTCCTTAACCCTGCTGTATGTGGTATTCCTGCTGTTACATGAAAATGTTATTTTTCTTGCTTTCTCTTCGTTTTAAGGATAACTTTGTACCATGGGTTGAGTAACATCTCCAACATTTTGTGGG
>VUQJ01020380.1:10029-29536 GCA_015108635.1 Andinoacara biseriatus | reverse complement strand
CAGAAACAAACGGAGCTCCAATCATAATTAATGCGACTATTTTAAGCAACCTGACAACAGTGAGCTATAAAAAAACACATTTCTTAATGCTGAGCACCAGTATGTCAGCAGAGTATCAGTATCATCAGATATTGGCCTTGTTGATAGCAACCAACAGTGAATCAACTCTGCAAAATGTTCAAAAATTGTGTGAGGAAGAGCTTTTTAAAACAATAAAGGCATTTTGAAGATTATTTTCTTGTTTTCATATCAGTGGTAATAAATGGGGTATTGTGCTGATTTTATTAACATTTCATGGGTTCCAACGTTGCCCATTTTCCACATTTTTACCAAAAATTCCCACATTTTGAGCTTTGTAGCTTTTCTTCATAATCTTGCTGACAAAGCACCTCAGAGGCACAGAAGGCATGAACTCACAATCGGACACGCATTTAACATATATACCCGACAATTATTTCATACATTTATTGAGTTTTTTTCTTCCATACTGACTTGTACTGTACCAAGAAAGTGTACCAAGCAGACGCATAGCAATGGAATCAAAGGCCATGTCCATTGAATGCAAAACTGATTACCATAAAAATGATGCAAATATTAATGCGATACATATGTTTTTTTTTTCCATACAAACTACAGATTACAAAAACATAAATGAGATCTTTTCATATGCCCTGAAGCAGCGCTGAAAATACAGAACGAGTACGTTGACATTTTAGCTCGCCTTACAGCGCAAGTAAAACACATGCACATTCACGCAACACACACAGACTCACTCACTCCAACATCAGGGGATGAGACAACAAGAAGCAAAAATAATATCCAGCGTGCTTCAGTGTGTTTTTTTTTTTTGTTTTTTTTTAAGTTTAGTTTCTGATTTGTGTTCCAACAGCAGAATCTGGGCTTTCTAAAGTTTCACGTCTTTCAGTCAGACAGCTGAATGCAGAGTACACAATGAGGTCAGATAATAGTGGTACAGTGATCGAGTCAGCCACTGTAACAGATCCCTCCGTAGGTTTGACTCCGGTGATTGTAAGACCCCAGAATGAGATTTGTTACTGGTGTAATTGTGCAAGTAGAGAAGTTCCATGATAACTCGTTTTTATAATCAGCTGTGATTGATTCTTTAGTGTTAGCATCCCCCTCAAGATAGTCCACAGAGGAGGATTGTCAGCTATTTTCTCCTCAAGTCAGTCTGGGGAGGGGGATGGGGTGTGTGTAGGATGGTTTACAAAACGACCGTGACTATTCATAAGTGCAACAGAGATTAACATATCAAACTATTAACATTAACATATCAAAAATAATGACAGGATAAAAAAAAGAAAAATAATGGAAGCAATAAAAACACTGAAAGCATCTAAAAGCTACATCCTATTGCACACTTAAAAAGTATGATTAAAAAAAAAAGAAGATACAAAGTGAATGAGACGATTGGTATTGCATACAAAGAAACATTTTTAAAAAGTGGTTTTCGTCTTTTAAGACCGTTAATTATTTTACAGAGCGCACACACTTCATTTGAGAGAGGAAAGGAAGAGAACTAGAGCACTCCAAGTGTTGATTGTTTTTCATCGCCCGTTTAGGTTTAGAGACCAAACTTCGTCTTGGTCGCGACAGACAGGGTTAGGAAACACTGATTTCAGATTGGTTCAAAGTGCACAAAGAAAAAAAAAATTTCTATTCAAAGTATCACTATGAAGCTTCAAACCAACAAGGGGAGATTTAAAAAAAACAAAACAAAAACAATGCAGAAACAGAAGCGAATGAGAATGCTGCATAGCTGGATTCCATTTAAAGCAATGCCATCAGAAAGACACACAGGAGCGAGACAGACCTAATTACTGTACACGATCAGACCCGATTGTTGGTTCAGGACATACTCCATAGCTTCCTCGTGCTGATTCAGAGAGTTCAACACAAAGCGCTCTCTGGTTATTGTTGCCAGTCTTATCAGAAGGTCCAAGTTCACACGTGCGTGTCGCTGGGTTCGCTGGCCAAGCTGCCCCCCCGCAGGTAGATGGCTGAACTGGACTTGGGCCGGTTCTGACTGTGACTTTGACCTCGGCTGGAACCGTTGTTGTTAACCTCTGGCCCCCGGGTGTCTGTGGAGATGACCCACGTGGTGGGTCGCCATTTCTTCAGAGAATAAGGGGTTTTGACGCGCTTCTTGATCTTTTCTCCGGTCCCCAAAGCTCCATCTGGCTGGATGAAACCCTCCCCTGGAAAAAAGGATCAATCAGTGAACAATGAAGCAACTTTTACATGAGCGTGCATGAAACACAAAGACTAGCATGTCTGAGACCATGAAAGGCCTGTACCAATAACTTTATCTATTAACCCCTTGATTATTACATGAATTGCTAGATTAGTTATTTAATTTCTAAAATATTGCAAATGAAATTAAAAAAATTAATTACATCTTCTGTTTCTTATTTTATTTGACCAGGACACCAAAAAAACAAACAAACAAAAAACAATTTCAAGATCTGACACCCCCCCCCAGTATTATTTTATCAAGCAAATAAAATAATTCCTGATAAATCAATTTATTAATAAATCCAATAACTGAAATATATAAAAAAATGACCAAAATGAAAGCAGCAGATGCAGCAGTCCTGACTGTGAACACTACATTTCCCATAATGCAACAAACTCTTCCTTCTGCCCAATAAATGTGCACGTCTTTCATCTGTGACTAGCAGACTTTTATGTGCACAGTTAATAACAGATGAAATACAATAAATATAATTTAGCATCAAAGGGCTGTTTTATTCTAGTAAATGAAACATGTCAAAGATTTTTAGGTTCCAGTTTGTCAAATATGATTATTAAATGTAGTTTAATGATAATCTGTGTGTTCTTGCCAATACATTTTTCATCCAGAGTCAAACCAATACCAAATAATAAATAATATGCGTTTCAAAGCCTGTTATATTCCCAGGTCATGTCCATTGTTATCAAGAAATTATTAAAAACATGTTGCACTGACTGGCATGTGTTTTCAAGACCACCAGCCCCAAACAAATGGACCGTTTCCTCCTGTTCAGTAACTTTTTTAGATGAACAATAGAGGCCCGCTCTGTTTGGAAATGACTGAACCCTTTAAGAAAATTTAAAGCTCTTATTGAACATCGACACTGCAGGAGGATCCAGCGGTTGATAATAAAACTATTGAATACTAGCAACCTAATCTCACCTAGTGAGGTTAAGTCCTGCGTTGTGAAGGACAGATCCAGGGAGTTGGGTCTCTCAGGCCTGCGGGCTCTGGGCTGTCGGAGCAGGGCCTCCCCTCTCATGCTGACTGAAGCTCCCCCCTGGGGGTCTGCTGCAACAGTCCCTGACAGCGAGCTTTCACCTGGGGGCACTGTAGCTTCCCTGCTTGCGCCCTCACCGCTTCCCTCCTCCTCTCCTCCATCGCTCTCCCCACCGCTGTCGCCGTCCCCCTGGCCGTGGCCTGTGTTGCTGTTGTTGTTGTTGGTGTTGGGTCGGGCTGAGCGGAGAGCGGTCATGTTCGTGGACGTGTCTCTTTGATCGGGCTGCTCTCGTTCTCGGCTCAAAAGTGGTTCGTGTTCATCGGGGCTGGCGGTGATGACACCGAGGGACAGCCGGCTGTCGTCCGACCTCAGGGCTCCAGACCCATTGTGAGTTATGTTGGAGCCTCCGAAACCTGTTGCTCCACCTGTCACTATGGATGAAATCCCAGCGCTGATATGACCATTAGCAGTGCCATTAATGCCACCATTGGCGTGTGCATCCCGTAGAACAGGTAAGTTGTTTGTGCCTGTGCCCCGGTGAGCCTCTACAGCTGAATTTGTGCCTGTAACTGCAGTAATGTTTATCTTTGTTCCCTCCACCTGCCGCAGGTTGGACTTCCCTGAGCGCCCAAATTTAAACCTGAGTGAAGAGGAGGAGGATTCCTTCTTGGCAGGCTTGTTACGCAGGGGCAGACTGGATGGCCTCTTGGGCAAGTTCTGCTGCTTGGGCAGGGGAAAGATGGTGGTGGGCATTGTGGCAGTGGTGTCTGATGTGCCGGAGGCCTCACTCGCCATCTTGATAAGAGGATAGAGCAGGCTGGAACTGCCAGGGCTCAGCGGGTCAGGTGAGCAGAACTGCTTCTGGGAGTGCTCCATTAGGTTCTCATCTGAGCTCTCCTTCAGGTTCTTGTCTACTTCTTTAGGATCCAGCTTTGTGGTTTCTAGGTCTTCTTGGGTCAAGTGTAGGCACACGGGCACGGTGGCGGTCCCTGTGGGTCCCTCAGACTCAGAGATGATAGTGGTAGTTGTAGTGGAGGCTGAAGGGCTGCCTCTTAGGCCCATGCTGGTTGTGCTGCCTTCAGGGCTGGGCAGACGGGCGTTGGCTTGCTGCTGGCGCTCCTGGTTGATGGAATTCCTGTTCCTCTCTCCAGTCCCAACCCCAACTCTGCTGGTCACAGAGCTAGTTGTGTCCACCTGCGTGTTCTTAGCTACACCCTCATGTTCTTCAATGTAGGTGGACGAATGGTCTGTGTACGGGCCAGACTTTGGTGTCATTCGATTTCTGGAGTCAAACAGATAAGAAACAGTGTAGAAAACCTTGAGGAGATCATCTGAAACAAAGTACACAACAACAGGAAGTGGCTTTGTTGAAGCTTACCTCTCATTGTGTAGTGTTGTGGACATGGGGTTGAGTGTAGGGCTGACAGACTTGGAGCGGTCCCATATGAGGAGCAGCTCTGCCAGTCGCTCCTCAGCACACTGAGCTGTGAGGCGAGCCTCTGCGTCCTGGTCCCAGCAGTCCTCCATCGTCTCTTTCAGAGAGCGAACCGCCTGGAATACAGAGTTTATTACAGCTGCAGCTATCAGTATCAACACTGCAGAGCTCGCAATAGAAACACTTCTTGGATTTTGTCATCCATCTCCAACACTGAAGTAACTTTAGCAAGGGAGTTCTCCACAGCTACTGTGGACAGGAAAAACCTTTAAATATATAAAACACCTCATATTTAAATAAAAATGACAATGCATGGTGGTTTGGATTTGCTACATTTAGACAACAAAGGCTCCTGGAAGCCTCACATGAAACAGATTATTCTGCTTATTTATCTTAAATTATGAATCTGAGGTCATGGCCACATATTGATCAAAACAATAAAATTGGTCTCAGTTAAAAAAAAAGGGTTTTTGGGCCCTTCATTAATTAATAATTTCTATTCCCAAAAATTGGGACAACTTGTGCTTTTTGTAGACATGATGCTCCCCTTAAACTGAGTTTGAAGGCGAGCTCTGAAAAACTTTACTCTAGTGTGTGTTTGCAGGCACAGAGTGTGTGTGGATATGAGGAAAAAAATAATAGTACAATTTAATGTTCTCTGCTATTATTTCAATTGTTAAAGTACCTTGTACCAAATAAATGACTGAATAACATGTTCAGCATGTTTCACACAGATTCCAAAGTTATCGTCTATCGTAGCTGCTGATAGTAATTCTCAGTCTCGGCTCTGCAGCCTCGGTTAACTGGGCGTAGTGGTACATACACCGGCTCTTGACCTTGGAAGGTTTGAATGAGCCTCCAGACTGCAGCTTTCAAAAGCAGGACACGGTCTAACGCCAACAACTGCAGTCCAGCATCCACACGTACACAGGTATTTCAGTAAATGTAGCTTTATCTATGCGTTTTAGCTTTTACGGCCACATGTAAACAGTGTTCTGGATGCATGAAAAGGGATCCAGAAAAACGGCAAGTTGAAATGTAAAAACTCAGTTTCTGCTTTTACACAAAACAAAAATAGTCTCTCACAACATCAATGGTTGAGATCAGTTTTTTTTATGTGGATGGAGATATTTTTCAAAACAAACTCAGAAAAACTCCTTATTAAAAAAGTGTATGTGTGGATGTTGCCCATGATGGCGGAGTCCATCAAACTCTAGGACAAGAGGCTCTTCTAATAAGCAGCTGAATGATAGAGAACTGTCTAGAGTAACCTCCTTTCCAGGTCAATAGTGAGTGATGTGAAAAAAATATAGCCCAGCCCTAAATCAGACCAATTCTAAGCTTTACATTTATGGAACTGTATTGATATCTTGTTCATTTAAATTCAATTAAAGGAGAGCCGGAGATTAACAAGTGATGATTAAATGCAGAGTGGTGTATAAACACAGAGACTGAAAATAGGTGAGGAAAGAAGAAATGCTCAGTGCATCATGGGAACCCCCCTGCAGCCTATTGCAGTGTAAGGGATGGTTCAGGGTCACCTGATCCAGCCCCAACTATAAACTTGACCAAAAAGGGAAGTTTTAAGCCTAATCTTAAGAATAGAGAGGGTGTCTGTCTCCTGAATCGATAAAGTGTCGGCCTCAGCCCGTGACTCTGCCAGAGTCCATCAAAAACTGGGACTTCATGAAAGAACACTGATCGTTTTGCATTAATAAAACCATTTTAGAAATTTATAAAATTGAGATCCAAATGAACCTTATTTCAAGAGGAAGATTTTCATGTAGATAGTTACTCATTTAACACAATAATCGATGAAAATTGATTGACTGCAGGCTGTATTGTTTAGGCCTCCATCAGCTGATCGCTGATGTGATGCTGGTTGGATGACTGGGCTTTTCTATGCGCAGGTGGCTTTGCCAGTAGTCTGCAGGCGATTCAGCAGAAAGTGAGCTTTGGATAAAGCATGTGAAAATTACAATTTGAAGTTGTTATCTATAGATTTCAAACTACACAGATTAGTATGCAGAAAAATACCACTGTGTGTATCAGTGATACAGCACTGTGGTACTGTATCACTTCCAGTTACAGTGTGGCGGTATTCTCAGAGCATTCTCATTTTCGCTGTACTCCCTGCATACACACCAGACTGTTCTCTTTCCAGGCCTCAGGGAATTTAGGCCTTTGCTTCTCCCTGGACACCAGCACTTGCATGTCCTCAAACGTTGGGTGGTTCCCTGCCTCCGCCTGAAAGGCCATCTGGTACTCTGGCACAGACTCTCCTAGAGGTAGGCAGGGACAGGAAGAAGAAAGCTTGGTTTAGAGGTCTTTGAGATGGCAGAAATAATTCATCAAGCTTGTTATCAATGCACCTTCATTACAACAAATACATTTTCTGAGCATCAATTAAACAGTCCTACAATCATCCCACAGGAAAAATGGCTCAAAACACACTTGACACAAAGGAGATGTCTCACCAGGGAAAAGGTCAGTACATCTCATGAAGGTCTCCCAGTAGACCAGCCCTAGTGCATACATATCCACCTGCTTCAGCGCTGCCTCACAGTCCCTCAGGTTCACTGCGCCCTCAAGCACCTCTGGAGCCATGTATCGGATGGTTCCCACCTGGCAGACAAAGTAGGTGTAAATGGAAGTGTGGTGGGAAAACATGAGGGGGGAAAAGTACATAGAAAAATCCTTTTGGTTGCCTGCAATTAGGAGTAGAAACAGTTCAGTACGCTCTCCATGTTTTGTTCAGAAACAATGCCAATTCTCATTTCATCTGAACTTGGCTGAAACTGCTGTAAGATGCAGCTTATTCTTTCATTCCTGTTTTACTGAGCAAATACATCAAAGTGCAGACAACTGATAACTGTTTTCTGGTGCAGTCTTTTACGTTTGTTCTAGTAGACGAGTAAACTCATAAATATTGGCATGATCTCCTGAACATTCACCTCACTTATAGCAGCATTTTCTTCCTCCCCATGGCGTGCTGCTCTGTTCCCTGTCAGCTTCATGGATAGGCCAAAATCAATAATGACACATGTCCCGTCAGCCTTGACGAGGATGTTCCGGCTGTTCAGGTCCCTGTGTGAAACTGCTGGCTTGTACAAGTCTTAAAAAGAAGCGAGAGAGAAATGCAAAAGGGGGATCAAGAGAAGGCACAAGAAAAGATTTAGGCTAATTTCTCTTTCATTAAAACAATGTAAGCATGAACGGCACTCTCAAAAGTCTCTGCTTCTCAGAACGCACTCAGGCAGGTTTTGTGGGATTTGCTAATGAATGACAGCTGGGATAGGCTCCAGCACCCCTGCAACCCTCAATTGGATAAGTGGAAGAAAACGGAGGAATAATAATTGAGAAAAACCCTTCATATATAGATTCACACTCCCCTCATTACTAATTGTTCACCAAAACAAGCTGCACTGTCAACAGACAACTAAATCCTCTAATCTAATCTCCAACAATGGGATTAAGACCATATCAAAGTTGCCTCCACTTGCAATATCGTACTGTCCAGCAGAGGGTGCAGTGACGGCTGCTAGAAGCTGTGGAAGTCAGCACTGCTATGTGCTGCCTGCTCCTGATGTGCAGGACCAGGCAGGGAAGGATGACGACTGTACAAAAGCCCAAGAGACTTTGCTGCTAGCTGCTGCGCACAGCTAACAAACACCATCTCTCTCTTCTGTCCCTTTTGCACTTGCCTGTCACTTTAGCTCCCTCTATCCCTTTTTCTTTATAAGCCCAGACATGTTTTTGTCACACTCCAGCACAAACAGGAAGAACGTGTAGTCATTTGGCAGTCTTTCCTTCACTCACTAAAACCGTGCACTCACTAAAACTCGTGCACTTTCTTCCCATGTCATTTCTAAGCCTGTATGAATATATCTGTGCTGATGAAGAGAAAAACGGTGGGCCAAGTGCAGCCACTGAGACTGAGGTTTGGTGACCCAAGACCCGGTTCAGCTGTTGGTTCTGCCTCCAGCGAGCGGTTTCACTGTGCTACAGGGATATTCACATATTATCTCAGTCCCTATTGCTCAACTCTTGTTTGCCTCTCCATTTTTCCCTCCCTCTGAGGCTAGCTTTGGGCCAGTCTATAAATACCCCCGGCTGGGTGTGTGCTCAGTGTGTACGTGTGTGTTTGTCAAAATGCAGGGATATAAAGCACTGCAAGATAAATTGACCCACGTGCAGCTGCGGCGTGCTGCATGCAAGACAGCTTAAAACACTAGAAACAGAGCAGAGCGAGAAATGCACACACACACTATCCAAATCCTTTTGTAAAAAAAACAAACACACTTTCCGCCACAATTCTTTGTACATCTCTGTGCTTCAGTAAAGGAAGCAGCAGCCTTGGAACTTGAGCCTGAGCAAACTCTGAATGTCTCAATGCCCTCCAGCTTACCTCCTTTGAAGAGCTCAGTGTGCAGGTACGCCAGGCCACGGGTTATAGAGTGAGCCAGCCGGCAGCTGCCAACCCAATCGTTGGTCTGGACACTCAGGTAGCGACTCAGAGAGCCCTGAGGATGACACGGAAGACAAGGAAGGAAGGGGACAGGGAAAGTAAGCGGGTGCAGTAAGAGCATGTAGTCTTCAGCCCCTGCTTTAAGTAGGGTGCACAGTTTCACAGTGTAACTGACCAACTAACACAGACCAACACAGGCACTGCAGCTCCCTTAAGTTTTGAGGCAGCTGCAGTGCTTTTATTGGTCTGCAGTAAAAGTAATTTGTGATTCAGATTTAAAAAAAAAAAAAAAACTTGGCATAAAGTTACGATGTCTTATGATAGGTATCAGCAGTAGCTCCATGAAAACTAGATACTAGAAATTATATTGGATCATATTAATTTCCTGCCTCAATTATCTCCATCAGTCTTGGCTGGGCCTGGTGCACAAAACAAACACATGCAAATCCAACACACACACGCTTAATTTTTCTCTCTCAAATCAATCTCAAGGCCATTTGCGCATCCCTTACTAAAGAAAATTACATTACATCTGTTCATTTCAAATTAATTATATTATCATTTACTTGAATGCATTATGTGTCCCAGTCTTCTGTCCCAGACTGCACTGCGTTTCCATGACAACGTGTATTAGCCTAATGGTTATCATACATAATAGGTTCCTTTCATAGGCTGGACTGCAGGTCAGCTGACTTGTAATTAGCTGAAGGTTTGGACAACTAGCATACTGAGCTTTTAGGTACATCCACATTAATATTGAAGCGTTCCTACAGGCAGCTTTTAGCAGTCGGTGCTGATGTTTTTTCCCCTCATTACGCTAGCTGCATGTTAATTTATCTGCGTATGTCAAGAAGCGATGAAGGCACTACGAACAGCCGTAATCAGCTTTTACGTGACTTTTCTAGCTGGACGAATGCAGTTTACTTGGTCCAGCAACTGTGAGGAGAACTGTTGGTGCTGGGTGCAGCACGAAATCACATTACAGCTGCTGTAATTATTGACCGACTTCCTTATTAAAACATGTTTTGCTGCACCAGCTTTGTTTGCTTCTCCTATAATTCTGTAGTATTTTGTCAAATTCTCCATTCCTCAAAGTTGAACAAATACTTCAAAAAACACAGGCAATAAACTACTCTGTATGCTGAACACACATGCTTCACATATAAAACTTGCTGCTGCCCCAGTACTCACATGTGGGTAGTAGTCCATGACCAGCAGGTACTCTGTGCGTCCCTCTGGGCCTGTTCGCTCATCGGCTGCCACAAACCGTGCGATGTTATCATGCTCCAGCAGTGGCAGCCGGTAGATAGAGCACTCGTTGAGGAAGTTCTGCCGGTTGGCTGCAGTGAACACCTTTACAGCAACAGGCCGCTCATCCAGAGAGCCGCAGTACACTGCTCCGTATCTGCCACGCCCAATCAGCTGAAAGAGGTGGTGACAGCAGGAGATGCAGAGACTATTAATAGACTTCTTTGACATTCTAGACCTTTGGCACTTGTCTAGTAAGAAAAATGTGAATGAAATGGCAATTATGTCTGAGCCGCTTTGAATCCTGATACAGGAACACAAGCAAGAGAAGACACAGAAAAGACTGTGACAAAAACAAAAGGGCCAAAAACAGAAACACTGAGAGGTAAGAAACAACCACAAATCCAGGCAGCCAGGCAGAGAAAAGAGACATAGAGACTTTTTAACCATCCTGTTTGCCTGTAATTTACTTTATTTCCTAAGCCAGTTCCAAATCATTCAATTAGAGAACTAAAAAAAACAGCATACCATTAAGGCCCAAACAGCCTGGCTTAAAAGTCATCAGCAAGGGGTTAAGAGCTGAATCCAGCAGTGCATTTATTTCTGTGCAATTACCACCTCCAAACATTCATGTCTGGCTTTAAAATCTACTGTGGGAAACAATGGACCCTGTTTTGTCTGGGTAAGGTTTGCAGGCTTACCCCCCCCCCGGCAATCAGTTTAACGTGAAAGAACATGTGCCTGCTTTTGATAAGCTGCAAGGACAGTGTTCTGATCTCAACTCCTGCCTGAAAAAATGTCACTCATGCTCGCTGCCTCTGAAAACCACTGAACAGATGTCAAAAAGAGGGGAAACATGCCAGCATCTGTCGTCGCTCATTTCGGATTGGTCAGCTGTCAAAGAACACAGCAGAAATTTCATTTTCTCAGTTTCTTACAGTGGGCTATGGTGGCCAGTTCCACTTCTTTTGTAGTGGGATAACCCACTTGCTGTGACTGTGTGTGTGTGTGTGTGTGTGTGTGTGTGTGTGTGTGTGTGGGGGCAGTCAAGACAACTCTTTTTTCTTTAACCTGGATCTGAATTTGTTTACCAGTGTGTGAAAACAAGGATGCATCTGATAAAACAAATAATACACAGCCTGTTCATGTCTTTTAAAGATGATACTTCTGAAGGGAAATTTGGAGATTTGGAAAACGTGACTAAAAACAAATCAGCTTTAATAAAAATCCATGTCAGGCGTGTTAGATGTTTCCATCTGCTCCACCTGGTGCGTTTGGTTTTTAAAAATTCAGCTTTAAGTTGCACGCTCACGAAACATCGCAGCTGCTAAAGTGTTATTTCATGTTGTTTTCTAAAAGGTCAGTTTGAACCTGCGGGGTCACAGCAGAAGTTATTTTAAATGTGTGTGTTTTTTTATAGATCCAGCATCGTTGGAAATGCTGAGAGAGCGACCTGGGAATCATGATTTTGGCAGACTTGAGTCACAACTGCTTTTCACTACAGACGGCGCAAAACTGAACGGTTTAAAAGGGTATTTCGAAGCATGAGAGAGGAAACAGTTACCGACAGATTAGGATCTGTTTACAGTGCTGGCTAAGGAGATTTAAGAAAACAGCTATCAGTACAGTCAGCAATTCAATTCCTTCTTGATGTGTTTGCTGTACGTGTTTACCTTTTATAAATAAATGCTGAATATTACTGAGGATAAATTGGCGGGTTGCCAGTTGGCTAACCAACCCTTTAGCTTTAAAAGGAAAGCGCACGCTGCTTGCCATACATCGCAGTTCAGTGGTGCACTCAGCATGAGTCACAGTCAGAACAGACAGGCTGAAAAATGCCAGTATTTCATTTGATGAATCAGCTTGTAAACAGACAAAAAATAGCTCCCGTGTTGCTTTGGAAATTTCAGCATATTGCAGAAATTGGAAGCTTGTATGACACTGAACTATGATGATAAAACTGAATGGAAAGATTTAGGGAAGTGAAACTGTGATTTTTAATTGCTGCCATCCACCGTCTCCCATATATAAATATTTTAATCAGCTCCTGCATTAATTTGTCTTCCAGGCCTTTGCACATATTGCTATTGTGGCTACATCCAAACTCTGCTGACATCCTATTACAATACAAGCGCTCCCACTTTAGTATCAGGATTTCAGGATCCTGTGACAGTATAAGCACTTTTCTATTTTTGTATGCCTGGCCCTGTCACTGAATGCCTTCTGTTGTGATCAGATGATAAAAGTCACATTGAAAAGACAAACATAACCAGAAACCTTGATGTATTTTGAGTGTATTTTTGTCTCTATGCCTTTGGTTTCTCCTTCCTCCTGGAAGCACTACTTTCTGTAGAGATGCTGAAGACACAGCAGTTATAGCATTAATTTCTATAAAATACGCCATTTGAAATCCACAGGATTTGGGGATGAAAACAAAGAGAGCCATGCTTTTCAGAGAGATATATACTCCTTTTACATACATCACCACTGTACCCATTAAGAACTAAAATAATATGCTGGTGTGAAACCACGGCAGTAATCTCACTAAATCTTGATTAATCAAACAGCTGTAGAACAATTCAGTCACGGCCATATTTTCTTCCTGTTGGCTCATTTGGTTAGTGTTGGGCTGGCACGTCCCACAGCTACACTAAATACTACAAAACAAAGCGATTCAACTTATGAAAAGATGACTGCTTCACTCCAAACTACACACAGAAAGAACAAGGAGGCTGATGTGGGCACTGACCTCCAGCAGTTTGAGATTGTCCAGGTCCAGCGAGCTCTCAGAGCCTGCAGCTTCCATCATGTTGAGATTGTGAAGGCCTTGTTTGCCATCTCCTGTTAATACACATATATCAGCAACCATATAGACATACTTCAGAAAAACAACAGCTCTGATTCCATTTATGAAATCCAATCACATTTTACCAAAAACATTTAAAAAGCCTTGAATAATGAATGCCCTTCCTCACAGCGTGGCGCCATGGTAACTCACCGTGCATCATACGGTAACCAAAGAAGGCTGCTGCAGCGACCACAGCCAGCACGGAGACTGTTGCCAGGGTGATAATTACTGTCTCTTCGTAGCGCAGTGGGCGAGGATCTACAAGCAGGGGAAGGCATCGAAAACAAAAGTACAAATCAAAATGTGACCTTTATATTGGAGGGGTGGGGTCAGATGGCTGAAACCACCCTCTGGCCTTTGATTTTTATCCAGGAGTCAAAGGAAAGCAAAGTACTACAGCTACACCCAGCTACCAGCTCTAATAGGTACAATCTGATGCAATCCAACACAAAAGATGTGCAATACAACTTGTGTTGATTCATCTATGTCTGTAAGAATGGTGTAAATATTCATGAGCAAACAGGTAGAAATACAAATCGTACAGTAATAAGATTTTATTTAAAACAGGAAGAAAAAAAACCAAACAACTTATAACTGGCCAATCGGATTTAAGCTGAAAATCTCTCTATAAAATGATTTGTAGCTCAGCAGAGCACTAACCCAGGATTTTCTTTTATCTGTAGGTTACAAAGGACATAGAGATTTGCCTCAGTGGTTTCCAAAAACCACAAACTGTTCAGTCTACATGTTCTTACTCAACTAGGAGCATTCATTAAATTCACCCTGTAGAAATTCAAATGGATTTCTGGATGTCACAGATTCACTTCCTAATGACAGGCGCCATCAGGACATAAGACCCCACACCCAAAACTTTTAATTTATCCTCTTGCTGCTGGATTATTTTGTACATACTCCGATTTATAGTGTTAATATTACATTTTATTTTATGTTATATTATTTATCAATGCGGGTTGCACTACTCTCTGTACGTACGTTTTCGTATTTTACCTTCCCACTGGAGTACTCATCGTTTACACTCTCACTCTGATCTTTACAGTGCAATTTCCCTCGCGGGATCAATAAAGTATCTATCTATTTCTAAAATGTTTATTATTTTAATGTAGTAAAATCTTTTGCATAGCCAAGAGAAACTTGGCTTTGGTTTCAATTTATTTTTGAATCTGGTTTCCACCAGTGACTGTCACATGCAGTTATTTTGCCCGTGAAAGGCACCCCCATGGAATATTTGCCCACTAATTGCTCTGAGCGTTTCTGTCATGTATGGGCACAAGGATGCACCTGCACACACCGAGCCGATGCATGATGCAACACATGCTGCAGGTGCCAAAACAGAGGGAATAAAACACTGGTGTATTAAACATACATGTAGGAATTTTGATATTTTAGAAAAAAGGCTTTTCAAATTATATCTAAAGTTGGCTATTAGTAAGTAAACGCACTCAATTAGAACTGGGTGTAATTTCATGCATGATCAAAACCCCCTGTACTGGTGAATGCCCACTGTGGCTGTTTTATTAATGGCTGTCTGGAACACAGTGGAGCATATTGAGGAGGGAGCTGTATTAGCTGTGCACACTTCTTCTTGCTCACAGGTCTAAACATAACAACAAAATATTTGTTATACTAATAACTCACATTGATAAAATGACACTGCTGAACAGCACGCTGGGTAATGTTAACAAGACAGGTAGCTTAACAGTATTTTAAAAGACAGGAGGGGCTCTACATTCAGAACAGATAAGACAAAGGACAAAGACAGGACACTAGAAATGCATCAAAATAACTTGAGACCAGTGAAGAGCTGTGCCCGCTGTATTTTTTTGTTATAAGTTATTGTTTTAAAATATGACACATTTGCCTGTCACTGCTGTGCCTTCTTCTTCTTTGCTGAATTTCACTGTGGGCAGAGCTCAAGCACGCACAGGTCAAAGGGTATTATTCTTCAGGACAGAATAATTAGTGCTACAAAGTTAAGAAACATTACTCAGAATTGAATTTGGTTTTACAGCTCTGCTATGAGGCCATTTTTAAGTGACTACATTTAAGAAAAAAGCAAACAAGCAGCCTGTTAAGGACTCACCATCTGGCTTACATATTCTACAAACTCTTGGAAGAATAAGCAATTGTAAACCTATAAATGGGGCCCACTAATGCAGAAATGATATTGATGATGATGGCTGGTGATGAATGATGATGCTGTAACATGAAAATCAATCAATCCATCCGTCCATCCATCCGTCCATCCATCCAGGGGCCGGGTCACGATGGCAGCAGCCTAAGCAAAGAAACCAAGACCTCCCTCTCCCCATCCACCTCCACCAGCTCATCCAGGGGAACAGGAGGCATTCCCAGGCCACCCAAATAAATATACTCTGGGTCTTCCCAGGTGCCTCCTCTCAGTAGGACATACCTGGAACACCCCACCCAAGAGGCATCCTATAGGGTTTTTCCACAGCCGTGGGTTTCGGTGCTCGTGCTGTTCCTAATGAACCGGTGAAAAGCTTAAGAACAAGCCCGTGTTTCCACCGTGCTCGTGAACTACTCCTCTACGTATGAGTGTGGGCAGGTCATCGTCTCAACACGGAAGCTGAAGGGGACAAACGTGGGAGAACAACTGTTGTGCTGCGATTTTATGGTCCAAACCAAACGACTGCAGCATCTGTGTGCAGCACAGAGGTAAACACAGACAGCGATTATGAGCAGGAAGCCAAGTATGCACTTTTTGTCCCTTTATCTGTGATATGAACTGATACAAAGCAGCAAGTTCAGCCTTAGAGCCCAACCTAATTCACAGCCAAGAAAATTGCTTCGCTTTTCTCATGTAATACACACCATGCAGTGAAACAGCAGAATAAAACTTTACGTGGAGACAGCGCAGTCCCGCCATTGGTTCGAGACCAGCTAGCTTGTGGGGCCCGAGTTGAACCTGTTTTTCGGCCGAACACTGAGTGCCTTTGCGGTGGAAAAACCACTGAACGGCTCAAATATTGGCACTGGCACCGGAACCCCGGCGGTGGAAAAGCGGCTCTGGTCACATGCCCAAGCCACGTGAACTGGCTCCTTTCAATGCGGAGGGTCCTCAGACTTAGAGGTGCTAATTCTCATACCTGCTGCTTCACACTTGGCTGTGAACTGCTCGAGTGCATGCTGGAGGCCACCACCTGATGAAGCCAAAAGGACCACATCATTCACAAAAACCAGCAATAAGATTCTGAGGCCACCAAGGCAGAAAGCCTTCCACCACTTGGCTACACCTAAAAATTCTGTCCATAAAAATTATGAACAGAATTGGGGACACCGGAGGTGGGGGGAGCCATCAAGCTGAAGAACACATCCTGTCTGGCTTGGTTACCCTGTGGGACTTTAGAGGCAGCTGATGGATACTGGCAGGCCAAGCAGAGCGCAGCTCAGGCAGTGGCTGAAGCAAAAACTTGGGTGTGGGAAGAGCTCAGAGAGGTCATGGAAAATTATAAAAGCTGCAAATATATAAAATGTTTATATCCTTGATTCTGATTTAAGTCAAGTGTCTTTTACACTACACTTTTACAATATGTATAAACAATGTGGTTATACGCCACTTTGCATTTACTGATTGGTTATTAATAAACTCAGGCCCTCTTCCACATTGTGTCTTATGTCCCGTCTCCCTCTGCTCTGTTCTTTTCCCCTCACCCCCAGATGGCTGCCCCTCCCTGAGCCTGGTTCTGCCGATGGTTTCGTCCTGTTAAAAGGGAGTTTTTCCTTCCCACTGTAGCCAAGTGCTTGCTCATAGGGGGTTGTCTGATTGTTGGGGTACTGAAGGGGTTACTTTTATGAAAATCACAAATACAAGTATTTTATGAATTTTTGCCTTTGCTGATTTTCATAAAAGTACTCCCTTCAGTTCTCTCTCTATTATTGAGTCTTTATCTTACAATATAAAGCACTTTGAGGTGACTGTTGTCATTTGTTGCTACATAAATAAACCTGAATTTAACTGAAATGAACTGCAGAACACACACACCAAGATTGCCTGTTCATTCAATAAGATTTCCACAACTCCTTTATTGGGTTATGGGACAGTAATCTTTAATGTTTAAATGTTTCCAGTTTAAAGTTTCAGTGCTCTGATGTGTGGCCGTCACTTTAGAAATAAACAGCAGCACTGACAGCACTCTCGACAATGAAATAATTAACTTGAATTAAAATGTTTACCTTACCACTCTGCACTAAATCACCAGAGTAACGATTTTCTGCAGCATTAATCCCTGAGCTTATTTATAAAAATCTTATATACTGACATATTTTTATGCTCTTTATAGTTCTTTAATCGCCATTTTATTATCAGTTTGATTGGAGTAGGCGGCACTTACAAGGATCATTTTGTGCAGAAGATGAGTCACATGATCTGCAAAATGCCTATTTTTATGTGAGTGCACCCGAGCCTGAAGTTTCAACTTCGGCTTAACGGAGAAAGTTGATAACCACCATTGTGACACACTGTCATCTCCAACTGCGGTGCTGGGCTTTGTTGAGCCAGCTAATGCAGAGAAAGCCTTTCTGTGTTCAACCCCTCTGCACTACGATACATTTGTTGATCTGACAAAGAGATTTGATCATCGTTTGTTTTCGCACCTTCTCACTGTGAGCCACAAGAAGCCTCTTGGTATTTTGCTACAGTCTGCACACGTGTTTAAAACTATTAAAAAATACCAAGAATTTAAAGGCAATTTTGTTGTCAATGACAGTCTCATATAATACTGGTATGCTAAACTAGGCTAATTAAAAAGAATAACTGCTGCTCAGGTAAAAATTCCAGTGGGACTCTGCAGTCTAACAGGTGTATGAAACAAGCAGATTTTAAACAGACCAGCAGGTAGGTTTTCTTTTTTCCTTCCCAAATAGCAGGTCACTCAGTGCCCACAGCGTAGGCTAACACTCACACAAACATTTAAATGTCTTGGGTATTCATGTGTGTGTGTGCGCCTGCAAATGATTGGGTGTGCCATGAAGAAAAGAAGAAGCCTAACTAAAACCTAGAAACATGAACGGCCTTGGAGAGCAGCACAGGAAAAGATAAACAGAGGATGTGTGGGACGGGAATGTTAAGAAAGGGAAAAAATATGTAAAAAAGAGAGAATGGGAGGAAGATGGTCAGCTGTTTTTGGTTACAGTAACAAATAAAAACAGTTAGGTGGGGTAGAGACAAGCAGATATACAGATGCCTTAAATATTTTAATACTTGCCCCCTCACATATATCACTACTGCGCAGGAACAGTAGAGTCCAGAAACATACTTTCCTGCTTCTGTTACAATAGTCAACACACTGAAGCTGCCATGAGACACGCGTTTTATCAATAATTGATGGCTGCAAGAGCCTAAGGGCAGCTCTGACTGACATACTAGAATGAACGTGCATGAACACACTCTTGTGCGCACACATGGGGGTTGACTAGTAGGCTCTGCTGAAATGCCAAGGTCACCAAGTTCATAATTAACAAGAGAGTTACACAGGAAGTCATCTGACAGAACACACCGACATCAAAAGACTGCTCCCAAATATCACCGACAGTGCCTTAGGAACCTCAACACAAAACTGTAGTATGTGAGCATTTCCATTAAGCTGTACAAAATGATGTGATTTTTAACCCATCTCTTAACTTCTAACTAGTCTCAGTGTGTCGTCATTCATGAGTCTTGGCTCAGTATCACTCAGACAGCCAAATGATTCAAAGCATTTCCTACTTCTAACAGCACTGGAGTAAATCTGCCCAGACCTGTCACAAAGTGACTCTACTGAAAATGGGAAGAGGATTTAGAGTTATAACACAACCCAAACTTAAGTTTCACTAATCAATCAAATATTTTAACAGCATTTTCCCCCCTAACACTTTCCTTTCTTTGTCATCTGTCTACACAGTGGAACAGTCACCGGCACGCCCACGAACAGACAGATAAAGCAGACGCCGTGTAATCCGCGGAATGCAGAGAGACAACATGGATGGTAGGGAGCGTGTGTTTGTGTGCAGGCAGGAGAAGATGACGAGCTGCTGTCGCTACCACTCCCACCTCATGCGCTTTCATTCGCAGCTCAACCTTGAGAAGAAGGAGCAATTAACACTTCATCTGTTCACTTTGTTTAACACTTTTCACAGAATTCAGTCACGACTTAAATCAAATCCACCATCAAGCACCGTCACAGTCCTTCAGCAGATCTACACAAACCCCGAGAGTGGATACTCAAAATGCTATC
>VUQJ01020377.1:5802-17581 GCA_015108635.1 Andinoacara biseriatus | reverse complement strand
ATATATATATATATATATAGAGAGAGAGAGAGAGAGAGAGAGAGAGAGAGAGAGAGAGAGAGAGAGAATGAGAGAGAGAGAGAGAGAGAGTGTGTTAGCATATTTTTTAGGCTTGGAGAGAGCAAGCTCAACATGCTAAGGTGCTTGAGGTAATACAGATTTAACACTGGTTGACTGACAGAATATTTGATGTTTTAGCTGTGCACAAAAACATTAAAATTACAGTCACATGATACGTATGGACTTAAAATACAGCTTCCTTTAAAGGGGCTAAGCAAAAACGATGTGTTAACCATCAAAGAATTACAGCCAGTAATAGTCACAGTTCTTTGTATCTGGAGAATTAAATGTTTACTCATGACAAGTAAAAGCTTTAGTGCCCTTTCCAAGCGTGTGGTGTACATTTGGAACCATAGCACTCAAAAGAGCCAATAGTACAAATGAAAAAGGCCATTCTGAGGCAGCAAAAACAAAGCGAATCCTCAAAGGGATAACAGAAATATTAGGAAGAGCAAAATCAACAGTTTTGATACAAGAACACACTGGTGAGCATAACAACATAAAAAGCTGGACATCAAGTGAAGACCACTGAGAATGATCCTTTCTGTGGTAAAGCCTTATCAGAACAGCCAGCCACTTTAAAAACACTCCACAAGAAAGGCATATAATTATCAAACATCAATTAAAGAAGAAATTCAGAGGGTTCTCCACAAGATGCAAACCAGTTATCAGTTTAAAGAAGAAAGACCTACCCAAAAACAAATCAAAATAATCCTGTACTAAAATGATCAGAAGGGAAAAGTGGGGAGAAGACTTTGAACAATTTCTGAGTGTATAACAAAAATAAATAAATAAACACATTGGTGGCAGTATGATGCATTGGCCAGCACTGCTTCTTTGGCACTGGGTCACAAGTAAATTTTGAAGTGTACAGTGTCACTTTGTACAAAGATTCGAGCAAATGCAGCAAACTTCAACTGGAAGTACAGAAAAGCAACGACCTGAAACATAACGTGAAAACAGCCCAGGAGTTTTTGAAGGTTAGAAAGTGGAATATTCTGCAACGGCCAAGTCAGTGACCTGAACTCAACCTGATGTTGCTGCATTTGACTTGCTTGAAGCAAGGGACAAAAAAAAGAAAAAGAATACCCACAAAAAAACTAAACAAAGCTGCAGCAGTGATCTGGTGCTGCTCATGTGTTAGTCAGATAGTCAGATTTTTAACATTTTTCATTTTATGTGAATGCACCAAAATATGTTGTAGAGTAGGCATGTAGAATTAGAAATATTGACTTTTAAACACTGAATGAGAGCTCTAGTTTAGGTGTGTGGTGTTAAATCAACAGCTGTGTGAACAAATCTGCTTCTTTTGTGTTGCTAAGCAACAAAGACCTTAGATTATCTCGTGTATGTTGCCATGTTGCCAACTATCTATACATCTCTGTGTGTAAAACCGATCTTTCCCTGACTTCCAGTGTTTATTTAGTAAAATCTGAAGTCGTCTACCTGATTAAACACACAGTTTAATCAGGTAGACAGTAGTCGAACGATTCTGCACTCTTCAAATTGGATCCAAGTAGCATGCTAAACACTCAACTGGAACCATTTAGGGCACCCAGCAGTAGCAGAAATGACAAGTTTTAACAAGATATTGAGCACAGAAATTAAGCAGACAAGCCCTTGTTGAATATTTAAGGGCACTAACGATTATGGATAAAATGGACAGTAAATTTAGTGCTCTATATAGTAAACTGAGAGTGATTTCGAACTCATCTAATCACATAATGAGGTAAAGGCTGCTGTGGTGGAGGGAGTGCGAGCAGCTCCACCAGTAACAGCTGATGTGGGCACTGTGGAGGAATTTGGAGCTCACTGTTTAAATGAGCCTTTGTATTTAAATGTGTGTGCATGGTTTTTGGGACCAGCAAAAAGTGAGTTGATGGGCAGTGTGAGACTCTATAGTCCCGCACTGATTGCTGTCTGCCTTGATTATGGTGTTGATTAATTGTCCGTCATTCCTTCCTCCCATCCTCTCTTTTTGGAAATCTATAAAAACTGCCTTAACCAGAATCATTTTCTGCTTTGTTGAAGCACCCAGGCAATCAAACAAGTTGACTGCGACGTTTACAGCATCAAGTTTAACTCTGAGCCTGGTAAATTTGTTCTGTTGGAACAGCCACACCAATAAAGCTTCTTCAAATATACCCCTCCTCCACAGTCAGCTGTGCCTCGAGCTCAGTTCTCATATCATGAGCGTGTGTTTCTGTGTTGGTGTTTGTTTATGTCTTGTGTTTTGACCAAACCTTGCTCAAGACGGCGCTCAAGGCATCTACTGCAGCTGTGAGCTCATCAGCCCTCCAATGTGCGGATGAGTGAGTGTAACCTCAGTGTGGCATATGCTGCTGCTGCTGCTGTGTTTCACAGTATTTCTCTCTAGTCTGCTACTTTAACACAAGGTCAAACAGGGAGAGCATCTGGTGGACAGGAGATGCAAAGTATTTGAGGAACGTCGGGGAGCATCTGGGTGCGCTCACACACAAGCAAAAATACTGACACACATCTACGAATGCTTTCACATGCATAAACATGTATTTGCTACTACCACTCACTGTCTCTCTCAGTCTCCTGCGCACACACACACACACACACACACACACACACACCGATGCAGTAATAGCGGTAGCAGATAGGGGCTGCTGCAGGACTGTGGAAGTCATCCAGCCAATCTGCTGGTAGGTTTTTGTGGAGCCCGGCTTCACACTGGCACATCTTCTCCTCTTTTTTCTCCCGACGGTCGTCGTCTCTCGCCATCTATCCGTGTCATTTTACATCTCCCATCCCCCCTGTCCTCGTCTTCTTCCCTGGGATTAAAATTGGCTGCAGCTAGTTGCTGTGTGCTGGAGCAGCAGTGGAGAAGCAGAGGCGGGAGGCGAGAGAGTATGGTTTCACCAAGGCAGCAGAAGATGTGCGGTGGATGGTTGCAAGGCTAGAGGACGCCTGGGAGGACAGGCTGTCTGTGGATATATACCTGTAGAGAAAGGACTGCTTATATCAACATCTGGGCAAGGTACTGATGAAGTGCCTGGATTGCACAGCTCTTTCTCTTGAATGTCTTTCTCTCTTTGAGCGTGCATTGGTGTGCATGTAAAGATATATGTGTGTTGGTGTCTGTGCATGATAAAGAAATGGCCTACCTATGAATGCATAGCTCTATGACATCATGGTAAACCCATCTGGAAACAATCACTGTCCAGTAGTAATGTCAATCAAGAATTCATCCTGTCTTCCATTTATTCCTTTGTTTTCATCTCCTCTCCTATTCTCCCCTCCTCTTCTCCCTTCCTTTCCTCTCCTCTCCTCTTCTCTCCTCTCCTCTCGCTCTTTGCTGTTTGTGAAGCAATTCATAGCCTTGCTTCATGGCCTTGCTAAAATGGTGTCAGTTTACATAAGATGTTAGATTAAAAGGATTTATAAATTGAAAATTACAGTGTCAACTGTGTCAGGGACATGTATGCATGGCTCCAATGTAAAGAGTTTCCTATGATCCTTGAAAGGTAGACACTGCCTAAATCTTAACTGGTAGGCTGAACGTTGTCAACTCCGTTTGGCAGGAGGTCACGAGAGCGTGTGAGTTAGGAAGCATTTATGTCATTTGTAAATGCATGGCATGTAACCTCATCCCTCCTGCTGTCGGATGTGATGGTTTTGCATATCGAATGTTGCGTGGAAAATAAGTTCCCCTCCTCTCATCCTCCTGGGCTTCTTTGGTTTCAGACGAAGGGAGGAGAAGCTATTCATGGACATTAACATACACCACATGGATATGGCCTGCTCTTAGCCTTTTATTTGTCATTCATTTATCTTTGTTCAGTTCATGGACATAATGACAAGGAAGAGCAGCACATAATCAGCAGAGACAGAGAGACAAAAATGAGGAGGTTTGAGCTTCTGTCCTCTGTAGCCTTTGTCACCCAACCTGCTGACAATGCACATTTGGTCCCAAGGGGATCACTGGTTTACACAATTACTGTAGCAGCCTTTGCTGTTTTGCTTTGTTGGGAAAATTATTGCAAGCGATTTTTCCTCATGACACTACAAAATTGTGTTTTGTTTTCCCCCTTTAACATGCAGTTCTCCCTTTTATTGCTCCTCAAGGAAATTCAGATATTCTTCAGTGTTTCTCTTTGTTAACAGCTGTGACAGTTTGTGGATTCTGTATCGGCTTACTTCAGCTTTTTGTTGAAAATATTGAGGAAAAATACTCAAACTGAAGATGAAGAACCTCTGAAATAACTGGAATTCATGCATTGATGTTTTGTGTCCTTTAAACTTTGAGTTTTAAAGTTCTGTGGTTTTAATAAATGGCACTTCCACTGCAGTGGAAATCCTTTTGGCGTTGTTGTTGTTGTTGTTGTTTTTTTAATAGTATCACTTGAATCACAATTTATATAGAGCCAATTTCAGAAATCAAGAACAAAATGTCCCTTGATAGTTTGTGTGTGTGCTGTCATCAAGCTCTAACCTCTCTTTTGCTCTGTTTGTGTTTTTAGGGGGGGTGGTTGACAAGGATTTGCGGCACTACCTCAACCTGCGCTTTTCCAAGGGCTCAGTGGACCACGACCACCAGCAAATCATCAGAGACAACCTCTACCTCCGCACTGTTCCCTGTGAGTCCACATCACCCTTTATCGCTCCTCTCTTCCACCCTCTGGCCTCCATCACTGCTTCACTCCTCTTTTTTCCTTTTCCTTTTTTATTCCTCTTTGATCTCATCCTCTCTGCTGCCTCGCCGTGTGTCTGTAATTGTCTCTTTCATTCTCCATTTCTTTCTTGGATATCATTGTCAACCCTCCTTCACCAGCTAATACACCTTCTCTTTCTCTCCTTTAGTTTCCTCTGCTTGCCCTCGAGATGTTACCCTCGTATTTTACACGTGAACACACGCGCGAGGGCACACGCATACAAATGCGTGTGCAAGCGAGCGCGTGCGCACACACACACACACACACACACACACTCTTTCATTCTCTCTGTCTCTCACCGTCTATCGCTCCTTCTTTTCCCTCAGTCGTCCGGCTGCCGAGCTCTCAGCCTGAGGTTTCCACGGCAACCACCCTCTTGTCTTGAGGCTTGCGTTGTGGTGATGCCCTACCCCCTTCAGCACATGCTAGACAAGCACAATATACACCAATATATAAATATATATAAATATATATTTACATCTTTCTCTCTCCAAGTTTCTTTGTATCTGTGTGTGACAAATTAGATGAAACTAGACGTTTCACGTCTGTGGGTTACATGTGAATGCGAGGTGTATTTTTATCGGCACGTATGCCTTTTGCCTGTTGGGCAGACAATGTCATTGTGTGATTAATATTGTGGGGATGCAGGGCCCAGCAGGATTTCCCTGTGTCAATACAGGCAGCAGCTCATGAATCAGGTCCGATGGTTGAGTCTGCAGACTGCATGCAGCGTCTGGATCAGTTCACTTTGAATGCATGTTTGTTGATGGGGTTTTGCACTCATCTGACATGTTTTGTTATTCTCTGTTCATAACACAATTCAAATAGCAGATTCTGATACAGATGCATGAGAAAACAGAGCTAGGTTTGACGTCAGTGATGGCTGTTTTGCACTGGCTGCTTCTACTATACTAGATGTCCTCTGCCGGTGTGTTGAGCTGCTGACACAGAAGTGATTGTTTAATACGGTCCCACAGCTGCACAGTTCCTGAGCCTCTCTCTCTCTCTCTCTCTCTCTCTCTCTCTCACTCTCAATCTTTTTCCCCTCTCCTCTCTTTCCTGTCGTCTTCATCTTTTGCTTTCACTCTCTCTCATGTTCCCCCTGCTCCCCCACCCCTCCTCTTTGATTTCTTTTGGTCACCACCTCACTTCATCACATTTTCTCTCCCTTTCAATTTTAACTCCAGGCGGCCTCTCCTTCTCCTTCTCCTTCCCTCTGCCTCTCCTTTCTTCTGCCTTTCTCAGACTGTTGGCTGTGTAATAGTGCAGTGAAGGCAGACTGACAGGGTGACGACAGAGGTGGTGTGGACTGGCTGAGCTTCAACACTTCTGCCCTATTGAGGCTGAAGGGCAGCACGTGTCTGTTTTGGTGGTTTTGTCACCACGTTGCAATTATAGTCCCCTTCCAGCCCTTTATGAGAATGGAAAGACGCTCATTCTACGTGATGTGTGAGCACTAATGATATCGCCATAATTAACTGCCTATCACTTAACAAAGCTGATACAGTTTAATGAAGATTATAGAAATTCCAACTCACAGACCTCCTGCACAGCAGCTTTGAATCATATGCTGATTATTTAAATGTCATTAAAATGCAGTTGTAATATTACAGGGATTCCCCAAATTTATTTTAATGGTGAGCACTTTGTGCTACTTATGCTGTTTCATATACACTGATCAGCCACAACATTAGAATCAGGGACAGGTGAAATGAATACTGTAACATTGACTGTCTCATTTCAGTGGCAGCTGTCACAGAGTTGGCTGATGAGTTGTCACCTTCCTGTGCGTCGGAAGCAGGAAAAATGGTCCAGCGTCCTGATCTAAATGACTTTGAGAATTTTCAAATTATGATGGCTAAAGGGGTAAGGTTAGAGGCCCACCAAAATATCAGGTCTTGTGGGGTGTTCCCTGTATGTACTGGTTAGTATCTACAGAAGTGGTCCAACATAGGACAGCCTGTGAACCAGTGACTGGGTCATGAGCTCACAAATTGCTGATAGAAGAGTGTCAGAGGGGCATCCCTGTAGTTGGTGCAGCATGCACGCCATGTCCTTGCTGCAGCAGCCTGGGTTCTCCCCAGGTCATTTGTAGCGTGACATTCACCCTCTCTCTCTCTCTCTCTCTCTCTCTCTCTCTCTCTCTTCCTACTTTCCGCTCTGCTTTTTAGTGTTCTATCAAATTAAGATATATATTCTCTGTCTTTTTTTTTTATTTTAAAGAGAGGTGTCAGAACACAGAATTTAGAAGGATCCTTGTGCTCATCCCCATCACTGCAAGTTCTGATCAGAACTGGATAGTGGCACAATTAAAGATGGTGCCCTGGTTTGATGACGTTTTGTTTTACATTAAGTAGTTGGGGTGTTTGGACACTAGAAAGAGGTAGTAGGAAAAAAAAAAAAAACGAGGGAAGCTGGCAGAGGGCAGTTTGATGCTCTAGGCAGTGATTCACTGGAAAACCTTGGGTCCTGCCATTCCATTCATGTGGAAGCTTTTCAACTTACATAAACATTTTTTCAGACCACATACACCCCTTCATGGCAGTTTTTTTTTTTTTTTTCCCCTGATGGCGGTGGCCTCTTTAAAGCCGCACTGCTGTGCTCCTCAAATCTCTCCTGCAATTTTTGGAAGGAGTTCAACCTTCTGTTGACCTGGCCTCAAGCCCCCTCCTCACCCGTACAGGACTTGAATAACCTGCTGCTTAAATCATAGTTCCCGATAGCACAGGACACCTCAAAGGTCTTTTGAAGTTCATGCTTCACCAGAGCTGTTCTGGTGGTCTCCAGGGGGACCTACCCAATATTCAAAAGGTGGTATTAATGGTGTGCCTGTTTAGTGTAAATTCAGTACACGATTTCCTGGCAGTCTGAGACTCGCATAAGCAGACGTTGCTCAACCATCAGTGACACACCATCAGAGGGCCAAATAACAAGGTTGATGGTCCTGAGTGCTGCACTGCTTCTGCCCTGTGGGCTGTTTGTTGTTGTGGTTTGGAGCGTTATAAAATCAGTGTTTTTCTCCCTTGTCTGCAGCGCTCTGACCATGCTGTCAGTACCGGTCTGTCAGCTTGACAAGCAGACGCCACTCTGCATCACAACACGCTGTCAAGGACGTGGGAGGAGGTGTGTCTGTGTGTGTTTGTGTGTTCATACAGCTAGAAGACTCACATGCTGACATCAACTACTGCATCCTGTTACATCATTCAGCTCAAGGATTGGCCGTTCTTTCTGCAAAAATAATGAACTGAACGTGCTCGTTTGCTCTCTGTTATTAATAACGGTATTCAGATGCTGTTTTTTGGCGTGCAGTCTACTGTCTGTATTTATGTGTTTTCTGTTTTGGTTCCATGTGGATTTTTACTTATTTCAGATTTATTTTGCCCATGCAGTCACACTTCAGCAGGCACACAAATGGTAGCAGGGCAAGCACTTCAAGGACATGCACATACACATATTTTCACTAGGACGGGCAATGAAGAAGACTGATGTAAATAAATTAGGAGAGATCAAAAAAAGATAATGAAGATCTTAAGTGAATCAATAAGTTTTAGACAGAAGAAATAAAATTGGCAGAAAAGGTGCTTTTTGGATGTGAGGATAGTAAAACTTCAGAGAGGTATCCCACATTTCAGGTTGAACAATTTGATGAGATTGCTGCTGTTTGACAGTCTAACTTCTCAAGCCTTATGAGCTTAGAAAATTTGCAGCACCATTTCATTTCATTTTACAGGGATAAGTTGACCACTTCAGTTTGAGCTCCTGTCAGAGCATCTGCTGTTAGGAATTTAGAGAGAAGTTGAAAATGGCTTTGCTCTCTGCATATTAGCAGTATGAGTGCCTCTTTGATACAAGTAGAGATGAGTGAAAACATCTGGAAAATATAAAAGAAGAAGAAGAAAAGAGGTGGGGGTACAGTAAACGGAGAGAGTAAGGGGGGAGTGAAGGTGATGGATGTGGACATGAGCAAAGATGCTCTGCGAGAAGATGGAAAATGGGGAGAAGAGGAGGTAAAGAGGAGAAGATCAGCAGGGGAGAAAGGGGAGGAAAGAAGGGAGGGGGCAGAAGATGGAAGGTGAGAAACAAGAGTCAATGCAAGTGGATGTTAAGAGGATGGAAGGTAGAGATGTGGGGAGAAGAGCAGACGTGCAAGGAATGAGGGTAGAGGGAGCTATGAGGGAGCCTCGTAAGTAATACCCGGGAGAACCATCTCCTTTCCTCCACTCTACTCAGAGGCATCAGTAAAAGGCTCTATAAATAGCTTCAACAGTGAGCAGTACATTTCTCTACTCAGATAGCCTATAAATACATGCAGCTTCTGTCACTTTACATCCACTGTTCTGGACACATGCTGCCCCGCAGCTTCCGACAGGGAATCCTCCTCAGACTGCAGAGGAGGAGCAGATAAAGATGCTGATGAGTTGAACGTGGCCAAGGTGCTTCAGATGGTGATGGTGATAGGGATGATGGATGTCTGATTGTGATCATGATGATGTGGGAAATTGGTGAAGATGAAAGATACCTTTTAACCCTAATGCATGCAGGAGCTCTTAATTTAGACTCCTGGTAATGTACACCATTCCCCTGTTTGTTTACAGTAAGCAGAAAGTGATTTGGCACATGAAATAAAATGCAAAAAGTGCAAAAGTCTTGAGCCGCCCTTCATTTCTTTATACTGTGCTTTGCTAAGCTATATGGGAAATGGGTACAGTGATTTATTAAAATGTGCAAATATATAAGGAAATGCAGTATATAAGGCAAAAGGTTTTTCTAACAAGCTTGAAAGTCAGTATTTGGTATGGCCACCTTTATTCTTCAACACAAATGCTACTTTTTTGTTATTAATACCATCAGTTTTTACAAGATCTCCAACACCACTGGGTGAAATGTAGCTTCAAACCCTGACAGAGCCTCCACTGTGTTTAACACATGGTGCTAGACACTCACTGTTGTACCTCTCTCGACCTCCACTGTCCCTTTCAACAACGATTTGAACCTGTTAAGACCTGTCAACACTGATTTTCAGTCCAGTTCTTGTGTAATTTGGCATACATCAGCCTTTTCTCTCTTTTTCCCTTCCTTAAGAATGGCTTCTTGACAGCCACCTTTCCACTGAGACCATTTCCAAAGATGCTTCAGTGAACAGTAGATGAATCAGCTGAAGGACCAGATGCTAGATCTCTCAAGTCCAGTGTCAGGTCTTTTTTCCTATTTCTTAAAGACATGACTTTCAGATACTGTTCATCTGCTGTAGTTTTGTCAGATTTTCTAAGAATATGCTATTTCCATCTACTAAGTCTTTTGGAATAACCTTGTTGGTGCAAAAATACTATTTTTTTGGCATTTTTTGTGGATTTAACTAAAGAAATATGAACAAATTGTGAGTTTTTGCAAAAGGCTACTGTGCCTAAAGAAGCCGTACAAGTTTTCTGTTACCTGTAGACGCATTAGTGGTTCATACCTTGAGATAGGGGCCTTTTTTGAATAATTCATAGGTCAGTGTTAAGCGACGTAACAAAAAACAAAACAAAAACATTCCTCTGAAAATGGTCAGGACTGAAAAAGTAGCCAATGTAAATGGACTGGTACTCTAACTGAGCACTCAAAGCTCTTTTTACTAAAAGCCTCATTCACCCAATCACACAAGCTTCTTTCTTTTTCTATATCTAAGCTTTTCTAATATTCACGCACATGCTCACCCTCCAGTGGATGTATCAGGGGCTACTCAGGGTTCAGTATCTTGCCCAGTGATACTTCAACATGCAGACTGGAGGAGCCAGGAAGCAAACCAACAAGCTTCCGATCGGTCGAGCCTGGAGAATTATTGCCCAAGACCACTTTGAAAAATTCAGAGAAAGTCTGACTCCTCAAAAATAAAATATGAAGAACTAAGGGATGACTCAAGACTTCTGCACAGTTCTGTATTTTAATACAACTATTTTAAAAAAGATGTTTAAAGCTACTGCTCTCATTTTGTCTTACGTATATCCAGCACCTCCCTTTTAAATATTTGCATACTACTGAGTATACTACAGAGTGCCTTTGTGCTCACAAAGCCTCAGAAATGCTTGGCAACACATAGAATAATAGTTAAAAATTTAAATCAGTCACCAGTGTGGGTATGAGTGGACGATGTGTGTCTACCAGCTGAAGCCTCATATTGTAATTTTCTCTGCTTTCCTCACAGTCATTCGTACGTTCACACTTTCCCAACCTTTCGGCTCAGACAGCATGCTTTCCAAAGTGGCGATGTATCAAAGTTAGATTCGAATTCGTTATTCTGTTGATAATGTGCAGTCAGATGGACACCCCCTATAAATGCACACAGAGCAAGTGCTGCACCTCTAAATGAACGTTCAGTCCATTCATCTGAAATGGTTTCCTCAGGAAAGGGAGCTGTCACTGTTCTTATCTACCAAATTCTCCCACTTCCATCTGTGTTTGATTTTTCTCTTTTTTAATTTGACTGACTGCAGAAAAATCTGTGATTTCTGCATCCAGAAATTTGTTCTGGAATGTAATCGTGAAGTGGTTCGCAGTTGGAACACATTAATTTTACTTATCAAGAGTTAAATCCTGCTTATAGATTGCTGATTAAAATGTACTCATATTTACAAATATGAATGTGAATGGGCCCTAGTTCTAATTTAGCACTGTGGCTGATGATGAGGCAGAGGGGGAGGAAGAGGAGTGATGACAGTTATTTCAGGATGTTTGTCGTGATGATAATGGCAAAGTTCAGTAAAGTGATAAAGATAAAATTAATTTCTTGTGTGTCGATGTGTGGGAGAATGATTGCTTGTATATGCGCAAAAACACACTACTTATGTATGAGTGTGCATTTGTGGGTTGTTTTTTTTTTAACACTGTTGCATTGATTATTCTGTTTGTGTGCTAAGATTTAATAGGCTGAGTTAATAAATGAATCATGGGGATTTTTACATGCCATTCTCTGTTAAGGTTTTATAAGTGTCTCTCTGTGTGTGTGTGTGTGTGTTTGTGTGTGTGTGTGTGTGTGTGTGTGTGTGTGTGTGTGAGAG
>VUQJ01020374.1:5640-22110 GCA_015108635.1 Andinoacara biseriatus | reverse complement strand
GGATAGGGGTGGGGGTGGGTGTGGGGGTGTGGGTGGGGTTGGGGGGGGGGGGGGGGCAAATGTCTGCTCCAATTTCACAGACTTCTGACGTGACAAGAACGCCTGTAATAGCAGAAGGAAAAAGAATCAGGAGTGGAGAGGAGTCAGGTTCGTGCCAAGTTAAAGCAACAAATTCATGAATCCCCCTTTTCCGTGAAATGTGTACATGGAAACGTAAATTATTTCCCTTTAGTGATGTGATTCTTGTCCCGTTACTTCTGTTTGCTCCTCAACAGCTCTCTCTGGTGGGGTGAAGATGAACTGTGTGCCACCTTAGCATGTGCGGTCGATTACTCCTCATAATGTAGAATTGAACAAATTCTATTACCGTATCATTAAGAGTGATAGTGGAGGAAACGCGGGCCTGCCTGTGTGTGCGGGAAGCGGGTAACTGCTAAGCAGAAATTTCCCTTACAATATAAAACAGCTGCTGTTGCACTTTAACAATTAGTGTGAGTGGTGCGATGATTAAAGTGATCGTCTCGGCCTGATTACCTGGTCTGCTGGAGGGAAATACTGAGGCAGCCAGTCATTTAAGGTCTTCCTGGTGATTATTTTTATTACATATTCGTATATAGTATGCACGAGCACTGTATGTTACGTTAATTTAAAAACAAAAAAACTAAAATTTTATTCTGTGCATTCAGTCCTAATGAATCATTTATTCAACAGAGAAATATTTGTGGCTGAAGAAATGAAAGATTAAGTATTATAAAGTATTAACATTAATTGAGGCAGAGCAGTGCATGCATTTTTTAACCCGTGGTAATCTCGCTTATAATGTGGCTGTTTTACCTGGAAAAAAATGAAGCAGCCCAGACACGAAGCATTAAAGTCATAATGTACAACTAAATACACCAAAATGAGAAAACGAACACTCCTAAAACAACTGAAGAACACTCTAAAGAACTAAAACTCATTCATCCGTCTAGATTTTCCCCTACTTTTTCCACTCTTCTTTTTTTGAAGATCAAGCAATGGCAAAAAGTTGAATAATTCTGCCTCTTTGATCTGCACACACAAGTGAGAGTTCATTTCCATTTTTGATTTTTTTTTTTTTCTCCCCCTCTTCCTTTCTGTAAGAGTGCCAGCATCAAGATTTACCTTGGTGTGCAAATGTGCTGGAATAGGTTAAAAGGAAATCTCGCTGCTCTCTCAAAGCGCAAGTGCAGATGTTATGAAGTTAATTAAAAATTTAGCAATTCGTTTCTCCCGTCCCAATTTAGGCTGCATCAAATGGAAGAAAACAGAAGGAAAAATGACTTATGAGAGGAGTCCGTGCTGTCTGTCTTTTTACATGTATAGCAACATCAACAAGGAGGAATATTTCTGTAATGTAAAATTCAGGATGATACACCGATCCTATCCACCGTTTCCCTTCATGCAGCATGCATTATCAGGAAATATGCTACATCCTGTGTGTAGTACATCTTTTTCTATTTTAGCAAATAAATCCAAAAACTCTGAATGTATAACTCTTCATTCTGTCTCCTAACTCTTCCTCCCTCGTTCTCTGAATCTATCATTCTGGCCTGAAATTAGTCCAGTCTGCTCATCTTCGTCTTACACTCGTTTAGAAGACAACAGTGATGAACACATTTTTAAGCCTCCCCCAGCCACCAGTCTCCCCGACAACTAACCCAGCTTTCCATGTTTTCTAAAATTGCATCAGTGTGTTGACACCGGCCTGGTATCTTTTACCAACTCTTCCATCCCCTCCCAAATAATAGTGCCATCCACAGAAAGGATGTCAAGTCTCAAGATGCTGCCCACCCCTCTCCACTCCCCCTGCGTGGATGATGCTCCAGGAGGGAGGCGGGTGTAGTTTCTGCACAGGTGCTGCAGCTGCATTCGTACATAATTCCTTTCTGCGTGAGCACTGCTCGGTGTTAGCCTCTATGTGCTGCTTCCCCCCAGTGGGACCCCTCCTCCACTGAGTGATATTACAAGCGGCAGCCGTGCGCCTCTGATCTACATGCGCTGGGCTCGCTCCTGGTCCTGGGTGAATAGCGCTTGACTTGTTCAATTTGTTTAGAAGCCGCGTTCGACGCTTTGAAGCCACACATTTTAGCATAAATCATAACCTGTCTCCTTGCTAACAACTGCTTTGAAATGCAACATCTGCTTTTGAATCCCCAGCTTTACAATTAGTTAAGCAACATCAATAGATTGACTCCCTATAATTTTTCTTGATAATGAACTCATGAATGAACGTGCAAGGGGATTAGTGGTGGGCCCATTTGATTATTTTTTTTTTTTTCTTCCAAGGCCATGGTCCTGAGATGGATCAGTCCTCATCAGCCTCACTGTGCTGGGACGCTGTTAACTTCCTGAAGTTCTCAGCGTGTTCTGACTGCAATCAGACACACCTGTTAAATTGGGTTACCCTCCATGGTAACCTACTTAGGAAGTGTCATGGTTGTGGGGCATGTTACCGGGCCATGTTGTTTACTCTTTCATCACACTCTTCAGGATCCCTGTTTGTTGGTTTGTTTTGCAAAGCACAGCCTTCTGTTCAGCTGTGGGAAAAGAGCGGAATCAAACACCCGGAGAGCACCCTGACGTTGACATTGATAAGCTTGGCTTGTCACTTTCCATTCATCTGAATGACACTGATACTTGGGTTGGATCTCTGGAGGAAGTTGTGCATACGCAGAACCCAGGTGCACATGCTGCACCTGCTGCAAAAGGCAAAATCTACTCCTTCCAAGTTTGCAAAATCAAGTTTATCTAAAGTTATTATAGCGAATAAAAGAAAATACACGTAATATTGGCAGGAGTTGTAGCTCTTCGGTGCACTGTACTAAAGTTAAAACGGATCCATCAGTTGGAAACCTCTCATCAGGTGCATTAAGAATTCCTTTTGCAGGTTGAAGGGGAAAATAACAATCCCAAAGATTTTATTTTCAAAGGCAAGCATTTGATCAGTAGTCATCAATTAAACTTACTGAGGTGCAAATTACACCACAAGGATTAGATGAAAGAGCCTCTGTGTCATTTTCTCCCCTCCTCCTCAAAGCTTGGCTTGATTAGCAGTACACACAAACAGCAGGCTGATCCCTGGCATGGTGGTGACAGGGTGACACTTCCCCTCACATTACGCAGGCTGAGCTGACGGAGGGGCTTAACAGATAGTGGCATCACAGGCGTACATTTACAAATAAATCTACTGCTCGGGCTGTGCAGCACTCTTCAGCACATGTAGCCCTTGTATCTCTGCTCCTGCTTTGCATTTCTGATTTCAGCTGGAGCCTTGCCATAAGATCCGGTTACCATACCGATCTCAGTCCTTCTTCCCAGATGGCATGTTTGGGCCTCCTGGATCATTTTTAAGAGGCAGGATCTCAATGATTCTAGGTTTTGTTTCTTACCGCTACTACTACGGCCTTCTGCACTATCCGTGTTCCAAGTAGCCATTTTCTCCAGCATATGATAGACAATATTAATGAGAATCCAGGCTTTTGCTAACTCTTATACTACAACCATTTCCTTTTGGAGTCAGCCACACTAGTTTAGATCAAATCAGCTAATATTACCATGACAGGTGCTGGTGTCTCCCACAGCCACTGAACAAAGCTATAAGATCAATTGGCAGAGGTCCCTGCATGCTACAATACCCACATTAACTTGATGGCTGTAAACTGTATTGTCAAGCGTTAAAGGTAATTGTTTACCTGTGTCATCTTTGTCTAAACGGGTTTGTATAGGCTTTGTGATTGATAATCCCATTGTTTCTTTCTTCTTTTGTCTTTGTGTTTGCTTTTTTATTATTCATTTTGTGTCACATTGCACAGACAGGCAATTGTAGGGAATTCATCTTTTTAGGGAATTTACAAAGCAGACCCTATGAATAAACAATTCATTTTTTCCCCGGTAAATTAGTAATCATTAATTTTAAATGCTGAGCTGGGGAAGTAAATTAACATAAAGTTATCAGACTCAAAGGTGCAACAGTGGATACTTTAAACACCGAGAGGAAACTCACAGAGGATGCCACACAGCTGACAGATGCACAGCACCTTCTATGAAGAAATCTCTCAATCATAATCACAATTTCACTGGTCACGAATGAATATACAGTATATATCTGACTTAAGCTGTCAGTAGCTCGTGAAACACAAATGAAGGCACGCCGCTAAATAAAGACAAATGCAGGCAGACAAACAGAAACAGATTGGTGGCAAATTAGCATAAAAACCTGAACCCTTCACCTCTTTTCAGGGGATCCAGCGGCTCTATTACGGTGGATGTGGACACCTTTGAGATATTTTGGACCTGTGTGTTAAATATACCCTCTATGACAACAAAATTAATAAATTAATTAAATAAATGGATACATCATTAAAAAAAATTTTTAAAAATACTGTATGAGAAAATATCTTCTGGAAGAACCTCCAATAGATTTCCACCGTGTACTGAAGCTGCTCCCCAGCACTTTAATAAGACACTTTGTTTCTTTATCATAGCTTTTACAGGTAAAACCTGTGATAACAAATAATTACATACACATTGAATTTCTATACTGAGGTGCAATTTTTGCAATAATAATATACATATCTTACATAATAACTGAATAATGAATAATAAATAATTGAACTTTAGAGGTGCTGGTAAGTGTATTTTGTCATCTTTGAACAGAGCTGCTTGTACTTCATGTTTCCAGCCTGAATGCAACCTAACCGGACTTCTGCCTTTAGCTCCATATTTACCACAGAGATATGAAAGCAGTGGCTATAAATCTTTTCATCTCATTCTCATCCCAAAGAAAACAACCTGTGTACATTTGTCAGTTTGTTTCTCTTTTTGAGGTTTAAAAAAAAAAAGTTTTAACAGTAAGTAGCAGCGTCACTCTCTTTTGACTGACTACATGTCTCGTCATGCAACTTTGTCACAAGACTCTTTTTCAGATCAAACGCAATATTTTATAGGCCAAAACCTTCAAAGCATATCATATCCTGTCGAGATGATGAAATGATCATGAAGCACCATGAAAGTGACATTTGGCAGATGGACTGCATTCATCTTTATCACTGCAGAGTTCCTGTACTACTTTCCTTTGATAAAACATGAAACACCTTCTCCGCTCAGATTTTCAGCCTGTGACAAGTGTTTTAGTTTCAGTGCTTAGTACTCAGGTCTGAGGACTGAAACTCACGTGCGTGTGTGTGTGTGTGTGTGTGTGTATATATATATATATATGTGTGTGTGTGTGTGCGTGTGTTTCGTCAGTCAATCTGTTCCGCAATTAAACTTACTGACTTCTAGAATCAAGACATCATAGTCCACTTTATATAATTTGGCTACAAAGGTGGAGAAAGCAGTGATTTCTTGAATCCATTTCTTTTACTGTATCTGTACTTCACAAACCCCCTCCGTCTTCCCTGGATCTCTCTCTTTCTCTCTCTCCCCTTTCGTCTTTCGTCTCTGGGAGTATGGGTGCATGTCAAGTGATTGTTGAATTGAAATATTGATGTGGAGTATCAAAGCGTGGCGTAGCACTCCTGTGTTTCCAGAACTAACCACGAAGCGCTTTGATCAGATACTCCTGTGATCTGACTTCTGAAGTTGTTAAGAGTGCTGGAAAACAAAATGCAAACAAACTTCAAGTGCTCTTGGTATTGATAAAAGTTTTCTTTGACAAGTGGAGATGCGTGCTGTCTGCCTGCGTCTGCCCAAGACTGGAGATTTTGGGGTTTTCGTACATGCTAATGGACATGAGATGAGGGAATTATTATAGTTTTCTGCTGTTCACACACCAAGCTATGCAAACTGTGGTGCAGGGGTGGGAATAACCTTAGAATCCCGCTGTGATATCAAGGCGCTCGAGTAGCAGCGCAAAACTATTCTAAGTCTGTGAATTATGTTTTAATCCAATTCTGATTAAACGTGTTGGAATTTATCATTTTATTCCATTAGCAAACTAAAAAGCTAAATTAAGACACTTGTGAGTATAGCACATTAAAAGAAATCTCCTCATGCAATGAAACCTACTTTGCTTACAGAAAAAAAAATGAATAAATAAATCATTTGGATGTGTTTTGGGGGGGATTTAAATATTCTTCCACACCAAAACATCATATTTATTAAATAACTAAACATGATAAGGAAAAAAAAACACTTTCATCAGTTTTTTTCATCATGTTCTAAAAACAAAAAAAAGGAATTCTGATATACAGAATGATATTAAAAGCTTTAAGGTTTTACGATCACTTCCAACCTTTCACTGTGCCAGTTGGAAAGAAGCTAAAGTTTTCAGGCGCCACAATATTAAAGATTTATAAGAGTAGAGATGATCTGGCTGTAAGAGCAATCTGACATATGGTGTTGAAAAGCCTGAATCGACAGAAAATAACCGTTTGAATACCGTGCTGAGTAAACATCAGTCTTTGTTCAGTATCTCTCTCTGTGCCTCCAACAGTCACACATGTTTCTAACTCGGTGTGAAGAAGAACAGACTCCTCAATGAAGTCTCAACTGATTGCACTGTAAACTCCAGCTGTAAGCGTTGCTCTTCATCCTAAAGAAACTGACTGTCACGGTAATTATGACCCATCGTGTCCCGTCTTGTCTCCCTCAATGGTTAAAGAGTGAGGCACTACAGTTAGCTGCAGGCTTCTTCGCGCTGTCTGTCTCATCCATTAGGCCACATTTGTCACACGAGGGCCATTGAGGCAGCTCCGTGTTGTAAAACTGGCTTTTTGACATGGCCACCAGTACAAAGGCTGCCTTCCTCTGTGGCTGCCCTTTTACAGTGCAGATGGTCAAGACAGCTGGGACAATTTAGTGATCTGAGGCTTTTAAAATGCCCCCCAGGCATGATAAACAGCTTGAATACCCACTTGCATATTCTACGCGGGGTAAGATTATGTCTGAAAACAAAAACAGCACCATTTGCGTTCTGCAATGGGCAGAAGAACTGAAAACTCCTCCAACACTGGGAGATTTAAGAATCTTAAACTATCACAAAAGTCCCTGCAGAGTTTAAAATCTGTTATTCCATTTTCTTGGATGCGTTTCCCGACTAGAAATAGGTGCATGGGAACATCTGCATCATCTTGTTGGGATTCAAAGTCTGTGTCAGTTTTGAAGTTGCTGGTAGCCTCCCAGTCAGAACAGTGTGCAATCTATGACGGAGCAGGCCTGATTACCAGCAATCTCACCAGCTGTTTAATGAACACAGGGACCTCTTTCTCTGGAAATTAGTTTTCCCTTGAATACTGTGGAAGCCGTATCCAGGTCTATTTAAATGAGGTAACATGGGGAAGGTAAGCACCACCACATGAGCATTGTTTTCACAGTTCAAAGTGAGGAGAGAGTACTTTGCACTTCAAAGACACTCATCTGGGAGGCAGTACAGTGGGGGTGGGGTGGCGTGGGGGAGAGGGGACAGGAAATAAGAATCAGGGTAATTAACAACTTCTGCTCTGTAATAAACCAGAGACATAGTATACCTCTGCCTCCAAGATACATTCCCATTTTCATGTCCTTCTCACTCTTTTGCTTTCCTCCTTTTATTTAGACTTCTAATGTTTTTGGGTTTTTTTCTCGAGGCTGTTGTGACTACATTGTATTTATTACCTCATGAACAGGTAATTAATTATCATAAGAAAATCGGCATTGCTTTAATCTAACTGCAGCACTGATCTGCATGCTGAAAAGCACGGAGAAAGATTCGTTTAAACAGAATTCATAAAACGCATCTTTCTCTGTGCTGTTTTTCCAACTGCCCTGCAACATTCAGTAAATTATTTAGACAACAATACTGATGTGATTCAATAATGATGTGTTTTGTCAGATAAAATCAAGTCTAAAATCAAAAATATAGGCGGGATTTATTAACAGGCTTCAGCTCAACGTCTGCACGTATGTGTGTGGCCTGAAAACATCTTGTGTTTCAAGATTAGATGTTCTGTTAAGGAGACAAAATAAGCCACACACTCTGTTTAGTTTTCACACCAGTAACCTAAAAAAAGACCTTAACCAAATGGTACAGTTACCTGATTAACATCACTGCCTTCCATGTATTTTATAAAAACCTGCTAATTGAGTTATTGGCTGAGAGAAACAAAACAAGCTTTATATATATATATATATATATTTCTGCTCCTTATTTCTCATTTCAGATGGCTTCACTGTGGGGTGTGTTTATTTAAGGATCACAGCTTGTGAAACAGTGAGGAGCAGATAAGTGAGGAACAAGGAATTTACATGAGAAACAGGTTCCCAGCCTGGATTTAAACTCTTAACATTGTAATGGTGAACAGACTTACAGAATAAGATTAAGCTCCAATCTGCATTTAATGGAACAGATCTGAGGTGGCCTCTACTTGAACTCTGACATGTGAGATGTCACACAGGGCAGCCTATTTGACATGTCACCTACTGGTGAGAACTCAGAGCCTTTGATTGAGTTTTATCATTTACGGAAAAAAATATTAGGACTTTCTTCAAAGTGCGTGAGCCTCACGTCAGCCAAGATTGCACCTGATCTCGTGTTAAGAAACAGAAGAAAATCAATAATCCTCTGAAACCGCCATTTAATTGCTACAAGTAAAAAAAAAAGTTTATGTTCATCGTCCCTTCTTTGATTAATTGGTGCACTTTGTTACTTTTTAATGCTGTCCTGTAAGTATGAATGAATTTTTATTTTATTTTTTCATTTCTATTTGTTGACTGGAGATCATGGTTTGCCCACCTTTTCATTTAACACTGCATCAGTAATGGTTGCCAAAAATAAAAATCCTCTCACTTTCTATCTTTACTTGAATTCCCACAATGGAGTTAAATCAGCATGCAAATACTCCCAGAGTGAGAAAGATTTTTGACTTAGTTGGCTCTATTTATCTTAGATCTTTTAACAGACTAAGCATTTTGTTCTAAATGCAAACAGTGAAAGTTGCTGAAACAGAGAGCGTTAACTTAGATTTTTTTTTTATTGCACAGAGTAATGAGCTTATTTTGAATTATAGAAGTAGATCCTAACCCAGGACCTCAGCTCAAATAGATGCTGTGTGCTTCTCTAAAAAATAGTTTTCAGAGGAGCCTTTTTTTTTTAAATCATTCCTCAAGTCTTTTTTTTTTTTTTTTTCAGAACAATTGAGGGAGGAGTCGGTTGTTCGGGTCAGCATTTGGTTGAAATTGAGTGAAATTATGAGTAGCCCACCCCTTCACCTAACAAGCCCCCTCCTTCCTCCCTCACATTTCCTCTCTATTGACGGGCTCGCCTGCATCATACTGAAGACCCCGTTGAGAGGATCTTTTCTCACTATAAAGAGAAGATGCAGCACCGGCGCCTCTGAGATGATCGCAAGGATTTACTCCGCGCCTCTCTGCCCCTAACTTCTGATGGGCGCGCACCTTCCGCTGTTTTAATACCAAAAGCATCTGGACTGCCTGCAGACTGAAAATATTTACCTAGTGGAGTGAATGTGAATGAACTTCCCAGCATATGCTGCCAAAGCGTCGGAGTCCTTCCAAGGCTGTGAACACGTTTTTCTTCTCTGTGACCAGCTGTAGTTCAGACTTGGTGCGTCGGTGCCTCTCGGCGCAGTTTGTGTTGCAGGTGCGTGGAGAAGGAGCGTGAGGACAGATGGCTGCGCTGACGATACAAAGGACTGACAACTTTTTGCACACCTTTTTACAGGTTGGTTAGATTTATCCCTTTTTTTTCCGGTAGTAAGAACACGAGTGTCTGTACAACTTGTAGATGACTGAATGAATATGTCCTGTGTGTCTAAGGTGTAAAAGAATATTGCGTTTTTTGTGGTAGTCAAATCATTTTAGGACAATTGAAACTAGCAGGAAAAGGGGAAAAACTTAAATGTGCTGAATATTTTCTTATATTTAAACTTTTTTGAACGTCATAGTTCCAGTTTCAGAATTTGCATGATTGCATACAAATTGCATGCTTAATTTTTTTTTTGTGATGAATTAAAACTTAAGTTGTCAAGAAACCTGATGTGTGTTTGTATATTTCCACATAGGACCGGACGCCCAGCTCCTCTCCAGAGGGGGCACCAAACGCCCTCTCCTTTCTGGCCACCACTTGCAGCCAGGCCTGGCAGGTGGGAGGCACAATGGGCTCAGAGGGTTCTCAGTTCCCCTATGAGGGCACTGTCAGCTCAACATCTGGAATGTTTCAGCTCTGGAGCAATGAGATGGCACCCAGTACAGCCCTCAGCACACATCAGATGACCTTCACAGTGCCCAAGATGCAGTTTCCTGGACACATGCAGTCTGGCCTGAGTCATCATCACCATCATCATCATCCCCATCATCACCACCATGAGCTGCCTCTTACCCCTCCAGCTGAACCTCCATCATCCTACTCCTTTGAACTCTCCCCTGTTAAAGTGTTGTCCTCACAGCCACAGACCAATAGCCCCTATTATCCTCAGCATAACAATGTGGGACAAAACTTCCCCAGCTTCCTCCAGAATTCATCAGGTAGGCATCATTTGTCGGGAGGACATGTGGAAGACGGGCAGCAATGGTGGAGCCTTCCCCAAACCAACGCTACCCCTTCCAACCATCCCTTCTCCCTGGGCAGACAGCTGGTTTTGGGACATCAGCCCCAGATAGCTGCTCTTCTGCAGGGCACCTCCAAAGGTTTGCTGAGCTCCACCCGCCGCTGCCGCCGCTGCAAGTGCCCCAACTGCCAGGCGAATGGCGGTGGGTTAGAGTTCGGAAAGAAGAGACTGCACATCTGCCACATCCCAGAGTGTGGCAAAGTGTACAAGAAGACCTCACACCTGAAGGCACATCTGCGCTGGCATGCCGGGGAGAGACCCTTCATCTGTAACTGGCTTTTCTGTGGTAAAAGCTTCACCCGTTCAGATGAGCTACAGCGGCATCTCCGCACGCACACCGGAGAGAAGCGCTTTGGGTGCCAGCAGTGCGGCAAGAGATTCATGAGGAGTGACCACCTCTCTAAACACGTGAAGACCCACCAGACGAGGAAGAGCCGATCTGGGCAGCCTTCACAGAGCACGGACCCTCTGCTCACCAATATTAAGAGAGAATAATCTCTGTGGTTCTTCATTCAGAGACAATAATCAACAATGACCAGACTGGGTGACTCACACTCACTGCCATAGGTTTGCACTAGAGGGTAAGCATCAAGCTCCCTGAATATATTCTCTTGTCAAAGCCCTGCTTTTGACTTCAAGTACTACTATAAAGTATATTTAGTAACCACTCTGAGTTACAGACTTATGTGCTGTTTGGAGCCACGCACCTTTAAAGGAAACTTGAAGCCTTTTTAAGCGATTATTGTGAGTTTTTGCTGCATTCACTGTATGTTTCTTCAAGCCACACAAACAGATCTCATCTGGAGCTAAACTTCATTCATTCCCTTTCACAATTCAAAATGTATTTAAATTTCAGATGATTAGATTTTTTTTTTTTTTAATTTTGTGATGTAAATATTTTATTCGTGTGAAGGATTCGCAAGATGAGAAACATTTGAAAAAGGCTTTCCTTAATATGTTCTTAAATAAATGTATGCCTTAGTACAGCCCTGATTTCTGCTCCCTTGAAAGAATGGACGAATGACTGTGTTACTGTTGATTATTAGAATTTTATTCCAAAACGTGCTAATTTGTCGACTGCAAGGTAAGAATCTTTTTTTTTTCTTCAAAATATAAACATGAGTGTCTTTGATCCACATGTGTATCTGCTCTGAAGCAACAATGTTCATTGCTGCAGATAAGCAAACATTTTACATTTTTAAGTTGTTTGTAAATTGTGTACAAATATCATGAACAGTTTTATTGGTATTATGGCAGCATGTAAATTTTAATAAACATTGTCCTTGAAACAATTTCTCTGTTTCTTAGCAATGTTTTTTTTTTTTGCTTGTTTGTTTACACCTGGACAAAAGGGAAGTTAAAAAGAAAGACAGCAAATGTCAAACAGTTTTAACCTTCTTAGCGGCTCATTCAGCAAATGTGTGAATTTTTAAGGGCAATCTGAAGCACCCAAAGAGCTAACATTTTATTTAAATTATATTTTATTGCTTTCAGAATACAAATGCTGCTCATTGTGCTGTTGGTGTGAAGGAAAGGCACTCATAAAAAAGACCTAACATGGTGCCTGTTCAAAGATTTTCACACCTCAAAGTAAATACTCATCCCATTGATGGAGCTGTTTGTCTCGCCTGCTGCAATCAAGTTCACAGTCATGTGGCTTTTAATGAGTGTTTTCATTCCCTCAATGGAGAAAATTGAGTCAACAGATGCAACACAGGGCAGTGGAGAGGAATTCCCTGTGAATAGGACCCCTGTTGCTGAGACCCCCTCAGCGGTGGCAGGAACTCCCTTTGATTTTGCACCCTTGTGAAAGTTAATACCCCCCCAACCCCCACCCCACCCCCATAAGCCCCCCATATATCACAGCCACGTTACGATCGGCCTTGCTTTACTGCCCAGAATGGGGCTTTATTCAAAGGCCAGCCAACCAGATGTCTGCTCATCCAGGGGTTTCTTCCCTTTGTTTTTAATCCTGTTTGAACTTTCTCCAGCTGGGATGCAAAAGCAAGCAAAATGCTTTGTCTTTGTCGGAGGTCCCGCAGTGGTGTCTGAGGACCTCCACAACCAATTTAAAAGTTTCATTTTAATCTAATCCGAATTTAAGAGAATTCTGCACAGAGCCAATTGGGTCAGTTTCTACTGGTTTTAAATAAAATTCACTTGCCTGTCACAGAGGTCAAATATTCGCTGAAATACTCTGCAAGAAGGTTTTTTTTTTTTAAGCTAACAAGAAGCAAATACATAGAGAAAGGCAAACACCATGCTCTGTTTCAAAGACAGTTTTTAATTCATATGATACAACTGTTTCTACTCAGTCAAACATGTCATTAACAAACCCTCTCTTGGTTTTATATCCTTGCTTTTGGTTCTCTGTAGTGGTATTCCTTTGTGTTACATGCAAAACTGCCTGATCAGTAATTCCCATGAAAACTCCCCACTTCACATTAACTGCAGATACATTTTATGAGATGGTTCAACTCACCTAATGCCCCATCTTTCAGTTTTACTTAAGATAATTTAGTGTTGCTTTTTGGGCCGATTAGCAAGCAGCTTCACTGTGAGCAGAAAGCATGAGGCCTATTGATCTTTGGTGCAGCTGTATTATTCAACTAAACTGAGAATGGAAGCCTTGTGGGGACCTCTATTGGCCACAAAGAAGAACAGACCTGACAGGAGAGCCCCTGCTCTTCACGCCGCTCTCCTCTTTTTGACACAGTCCAGCTAGAAACAAAAATATCAACGACTGGTGGTAAGAGTAGTGGAAAGCTGAGCTGCAGTTGTGTTTGGCACTGTTGAGAGGGAGGGCACATGCAGATTTGTCAGCATCACTCTGTTTATGCAACAACATGTCATTTTCAATTGAAACAGCCGGTGACATTTCTTGGCATACCTCATTCTTTGTGGAACAAGTGAAAATGTATGCACTGTACAGCATTTAGTCCATGAGGGCAAAAGGTAACAGAGATTATAGAAATGGTGCCCGGCTTTGACATGATAATAATGGTCTGATAAAACAATTCATATTCATTTAAAGGACTTCTGCCCCCAAAAATCAAAAGCAACCCACTTTGTCCAGTAAAGAAAGAAGGATGTAAAGATGTTGCATGCAGAACTTCGGGTCAGCACAGCAGGCCCTTTTAATGCATATCTTGCAACTCCTCTGGAGTTACCCAAAGAGTAAAAAGTATTCTGGAGTGACGTCATACACACAGAGAACCTCCAGGGGGCTTCCTCATGCCTTTTTGTCCAGATCAAAGTAGGGCCAGTCAAACAGAATAAGAGAGCACAGAGGCGCTCTCAACACGGTGGCAAGAGAGAAAGTTCTTTGACTTTCAGGTGAAATTTGAGCGAGTAAAGTACTTGTGGCACGTTCACATCAAGTGTTCTGTCTTCCCCCTACTTGTTGACACAAACAGCAAACTCAGTTGTCAGCAGGGAAATGAAAAACATGTATAATTGTCACTGTGTTTGTCTTCACAATGGGGCATCAGAAAGAAAAAAAAAAAAAAAAACTTCAAGGAAGTTTACCAGAGAGTACGAGAGGAGCCAGAGCCACTCCTTCCACACTCTCACACACACAAACACATCCGCACATAATTTCATACACATACATTCAGGCACACGCGTAACTCCAGTGACTTCCCCATTTAGGAATGGAATCATCAAATAAATTCCCCTTGCCCTTTTGAAGAGAGGATATAAACTCTCAAAAAAGGTAAAAAGCAAAAACTGTCGTAACAGTAAGTGTCCATGGAGTGTTTTGTAACAATGAGTCCAGTGACATCCCACTGGGTGCTCCTCATGTACGCTGAAGGTGATCAAGGCTAAGTCACCTCCTTTTAAATGGCTCTCTAAAAGGAGCAACGTCAGTTATTATAGTTGCAGCTCATAGTTCCTTCATCTATTCCTTCGTGCTCCTGCATTAATCTCCAGAAATCCTGATTGAAGCAGGTAAGGTACAGTCTGGCATAAACAAATAGTAGAGTCTTGTCTTCCCAGCTGTGGCATTAGCTGCCATCCTCCTGACCCAGGACACACATAGCATCAGAGTTCAAAGGTCATCCTCAGCTAGCTGGGCCAGGTTGCTAGGACGTCGTCCGGCTGAGGGACCCGACAGCGCAGCCTGGTTTCCAGCATCAGAAGCCTGACCCCTGCGGCAGCCCTCTCCTGCTCTCTGCTGGGGAGAGAGGGAACGTTCATCACAAAGATATGAAGAACTTTCAGTTGATGCAGTAACATGCTGCAAGCAAACACCATTTTCATTTTTATATTAAAAAAAAAAAGAACGCAATACATCTTTCTATCCCAGCACTTTTTATACAGCCTTTTATAGCCTCAGCATGAAAAAATGCACTGGCCCATCCATTTTTTTTGTATGTTGCTCAGCACAAGTATAGGAAACAATTATCTCCATTTGATAGGCATTTTTTTCTAACTTCCTTCTGCAGACTTCTGGTTCTGCCTACTTCCTGTTTGTTATGTGCCAAGTCTGTCCAGCCTGAATAAACAGAGAACAAGGTGGAGAACAACAACTTCTGGCTGGTCAGTACGGTCCCTGTAAGGACAGTGATGACAGAGGGAGACTTTGCTAATGGTAATCCACTAAAGCCCAATAACAGGATGCTCCTATTCTTGACTACATTTTCAAACTCCCAGGACAGCCAGGCCTGAATACCTTTTGTGAAACTGTGGGATCACACTAAAACTTATTGTACAATTATTGTAATCAATTTCCTTCAAAGATTTTTCAGATTTTTAATCATTCCTTTACCATCCAATAGGGGGAGAAATAACTCTGTTGATGACTCAACAGCATCTCTACACTGCATGTGCATCTAAAAAATAATGAAATAGTTTACTAAAGCCTTTCTTTCTTTTTTTTTTATTACCTTCAAAGAGTACAATAAAATTTGTGTAATTGTAATTAGACCTTGTTCCCCATTGGGCAGCTTGGTGAGGCTTTTTTTTTATTATTGCTTTAAACTTTTCATGCAAATTATTTACATCCTAACTGTACCACCGAGGCACCCCTACAGACAGATTTGTGCATACATATACACTACCTGTACACTTTGTGTGGTTGGGGTGTACAGCCCATTTGACACAGCTTGACAGTTTGGCTGATCAGTTAAGCCAAGTCGAACATGTGATGGAGAAACAGTGTGGGAGTCAGCAGGGCATGGCTGGACCACAGTGGGCTGCAGAAGCAGGTAAGAACAGATAAGTCTCTAAGTACTGGAGAGCATGCACACAATACCATTTGCTTTTAATATTTAATTTTTTTTTTTTTTGCAACAGTCCAGTCCAGAAGCCATAAAAGCTTAAGAAATAAATAGGCCATGCAGTGTCTCATGAACAGAAGTATTGAGGTTGAGTAAGCGGTTACTGCTGAGCAGCGCTTTTGTATGTAGGGATAAGAGAGAAACGTAAGTGACTTACATCCCTCAGCGAGTAGGACTCACTGGATCCTTGGCTCTGGCCTTGGCTTGGTAGGTAGAGCGCAGGAAGGGAGGTGTTGTGAGAGTGAAGGGAGGGCAGCTTATGACGGTCAATAGAGGCAGAGGAGTGAGGCCGCAGGGCACTGGCAGCAGACAGAGGGGGCCTCATACTGCGGCCCAGGCTATTAGACTTGCTCTCTCGCCGCTGGTACTCAATAGGCGACTGTAAGGCTGAAAGAGACAGAGAACAGAGGCAGGTCTTATGAAACTCTACTGCTGATTCTGAATCTTTTATAAAACACTGTATCAGGAGGATTCAAGTATGTATTTACAGAGGAAATTAATATTTTTCATATTATTACAACATGACAGTATTATATTGTAATCATCATCTGCTTATAAGGTAGAACCCATACATGGGTGCTTATTGCTAATAATAAATACAGGTGCCTTTGAAAACCATT
>VUQJ01020368.1:36526-46846 GCA_015108635.1 Andinoacara biseriatus | reverse complement strand
TTTATGATGAAATCTGCAGAATCTGCTTGCCCTGATAGTACCGTGTGTGTGTGTGTGTGTGTGTGTGTGTGTGTGTGTGCGTGTGTGCGTGTGCGTGTATTTTAAAGATGTTAGATTAAAAAAAAATCATCACTTTTCCCTCTTACTTTTTCCCAGATCTTCTTTTTTGTTAATATCCCGCTGTATTTCACAGAAAGAAATGACTCAGCTGAATAACACACTCCTACACACTCGCATAGGTTTTCAGCTGCAGACATCTGTAATGCTGTTTAATCTTTCTTTTATTCTAGCGGCTGACGGCCCAGGCGACCGCTTCATCATTGGAGAGTCCCAAGCTGGAGAGCAGGTTCGTGTCTACGCCAACACCTCGCAAAGAGACCCTCACTCGCATAGTCATTCTTGCGCAAACACCCACAGAAGCTGGATATGAAAATAAAATACTTCACTTTTGCCCTTCACCTTATGCCTTGACCAGCCTGTAATTGCACATCCATGTGTTCCCTTAGCAGATGATGAAAAGCCCTTAACACCAAAGCAGGCCCAGAAAGTCAAACTATAAACACATTAGATCACTGAGACAAAAGCAAGCCAGAGAGTTTTTTGACACCCTCAACATCTCATCTCAAACAGAATCACCACACATGCAAGCATCCATTTCTTATGTGCCTTCATATCCTCTTATAATTTCAGATACAATGTGCATGAAGTTTATTTTCACACAGATTTATTGTATCAGCTTTTTGGGAAAGTTGGTGTCTATGGGTGACTTCAATCATATCCAGTGAGTCATTCCATGGGTTAAAGGCTTGAACCCATTTTACTGTGTAGTGTTAATGTGGTCAGAATGAGCCATCCTTTAAAAAATCAATATTCACATATTTACGGTGTCTCGAAATGTTTTGAGACAAAATTGATTGAACTTTGTGGTCATATTCATTAGGGATGCAAGAGCATGGGATTTCATTTTCAAGTACAAAGGTCAAGGTCACCAAAAACTTTTCAAAAAAAAGAAAAAAAATCCCCATCTCATCATTGCTGAAATTTTTAGATTCATATCTGACTTTTTCATTTATTGCAATGCAATTTGTTACTTTGGTATAAACAATAAAAATCACATATACAGTTCATATCTCAGCAAAGTTTTCATTTAGATTTTTTAGAGGATACATAGGATACAATGTATTTTAGGGTACATAAACTGAATAAAATATACCCAGACTGCATATGCTATAATCTGTTCATGTGGAATCATTTTTTTAATAAAAATAAAATACATTTCTAATCTTTGTAATTTAGTCATTTATGATGGAGTATGACAACATTGGGTGGTATGTATTGCAGTGTGGTATCATCACATAGAAAATTTGGAGTCAGTGAGGTATGTGCTCTACGGAGTGCCCTTCTAGTTCTTTATCCTTTCAGGTAATGTTGACTTATGTTTGCCTTTCTGTGTATGAACAGCCCACTCAGACAGTAATGCCTGGCCAAGTGATGAGAGTCACGACGGGTGCCCCTATACCCTGTGGGGCAGACGCTGTAGTCCAGGTGGAAGATACCGAGCTCCTTCGCGAATCTGAAGATGTAAGAATGGCACATCACTTTAAATAAAGAAAAGTCAGAATCAGAACTTAAAGGGGCCTTAATATGCTTAATATGCTCATTTATACTGGCCCTTGATGCAGCATATTGGTTCATCTACTGTTTGACCAAGCTGGTTTAGCTTTAGCTTTGTCTCTTTAAGGCCTGAGGCCTATTTTCTTCTGATTGGCTGCCCCTCTCCTGGCTACTGCAAACAATACCCACTACATGTAAGCACCACCTCCTCACCACAGACAGAGCTGGGAAATGACCAGATAAGGAGGTCCATACAAGAGGAGAACAAACATTGGAAGCCAAGCACTGATAGCACTCAGAAGCTTTTATCTCACTTAGTTTTTGAACATATTGACATCATTATTTGAAACTTCAGCCATGTTTATTACGACCATCTGAAAATCTAACAGCACATACATGACAGAAAATCTAAAGGTAACATAAACAGTTACCTTTAACCCAGTAAAATAGTCAGTAAAGTCTGATTTTTTTTCACTGTGAGTTATTGTAACCAGGGGCACAGTGGTGAAGTGGTTAGCACTGTTGCCTCACAGCCAGAAGGTCCTGGGTTTGAATCTAGTCTGGATTTTGCATGTTCTCCTTATGCCTGCATGGGTTCTCTCTCTCTCTCTGAGTACTCCGACTCCTTCTCAGAGTCATTGGGGATTCTAAATTGACCATAGGTGTGAATGGTTCTCTATGTGTTAACCCTGCAACAGACTGATGACCTGTCCCGCTCTATGACTGCTGGGTGGAACCTCCACCTCCCCCACCACACCCCTCTCCCTAGATGCCCTCAACTGGATAAGTGGATGGATGGATTTATTTGAACCCAGAAATAGACAGAACACTGAAAGCATCTTAGTCTAGTACAGCCACTTTTGCCATATTTCGGACTGAGCCATATCTATTCACTGTGATGAATGTTTGTCCTGTAGGGCACAGAGGAGCTAGAGGTACGAATCCTAGTACAAGCTCGTCCAGGGCAGGACATCAGGTTAGTGCATTACTGAGATCTTTGTTGTTACGTTACAAAATCATAATGGCTATACACTTATTAAATATTGCTAAGGTGGTAGACATTGTTAGGATTCAACTCAAAAAATTAATTCAAGGTGTAGTGTACTGCTGCTACTGTCTGTTGTTGTTCTTTATTTATCGCTACAATATTGATGATCACTGAAGGAAAACACATTGCATGTCTCTATCAGAATGTTTATTTAAGCCACGTTTAGAGTCATTTTATTGCAAGCCAAGTGTAGCAGTAGCTTTTTTTTGCAGGTTTTAAATGTTTAGTCATTTCTTTGTAGGCCTATCGGTCATGACATCAAGCGTGGGGAGTGTGTGCTGGCAAAGGGCACCCATATGGGCCCATCTGAAATTGGTCTCCTTGCCACTGTTGGAGTTACGGAGGTGGAGGTCCAGAAATTCCCTGTGGTAGCCGTCATGTCCACAGGAAATGAGGTAAAGGTTAAGCAAATCATTATTTTGTCATAGTGAATTATGTCTCTCATGCATGCTATTTCTGTATTTGCTAAAAAGGTTCAACTTTGGCTGCAAAAGGTCGAACAGTGTGCCATTTTTTCCTAACAGCACACCTCGTTCACATTTATACACAATCACCACTGTTTGCTTTGGCTGCAGACAACAGAACATCATTTGGAAATGTATGTGCAGTCAGCTGTTTCAAATGTGCTTTCACTTGTGAAGAACATGTTTATCTGTGACCAAGTGGTTTCATTTAAACAGTAGAGTCAGATTTGTGCATTTTCTGTGACTAATGTCCAGTTTAAATTTCATGGGGTGCATGAATATGGATAGCTCTCCATTTTCAGCCAGCACTGTTCAGATTCATATTTCGATTCGTATTTCATGTTAGTATATCCCCTATTTTTTTAAGCATATTTCTCTCATCTGCTGTCTTCTGAAATAGAGGATTAGATACAGTTACATCTTATTCTTGAGCACTTACTTAGTGTCAGTGGACAAGAAAACCCAAAACCCATAATACCCTTTTAGCGTATGTGTGCCAAAAAACTGACTATAAACATTCTAAATTTGTCATATGTTTAGTTCGTAGTTATGCTATCCTTTATTAAGTGTCGTAATTAGCAGTAATTGTTAATGTTTCTTTGGTCTGAAGTCACCCTGAGTTTTGTAATTCTGTTATAAATCATAAAACAATATGCTGTGGGATGATTTCAATAAATTCCAAATTATAGCTAAGGCACACTATGCCAAACTGCAGTTATTCTTGTACAACAGCACATGCAAATAATAAATCCAGCATAGTTTTGTCATAGTAGGGCTACAATGAATACCTAATAATAAAAAAAATTTTATGAATAAATTTATTGTTTAGAAAAGCACGACTGACACATCGCCCCTTCTGATATATCGGCCAATATTAGCTATTCATTGATATATCAGTATCAGCATTTATAACAACCAGTTAGCGCTGCAACAATTCCTTGAATAACTCGAGTAATTCATTTAGATAAAATCCTCGACACAAATTTGTTGCTTTGATGCTTCATTTAAACTCTGCAGTGCTCAGGTGTCACCAGGTAAGCACGTGTTTCTCCCACATTAGCAACGGATTTTTAGTCATTTTAGCACTAGCGATCGTTTGGTAAAGACAGGAAACCCCCCCGGTCAGCCGGTCCGTCAAAAAAAATTTTTATGCTCATCCCTGATTAGTGACTAAAAATAGACCTGCAATAGAAACATATTTAGTAGGATGCTTGTGGATACAAAGCATTAAAACAGTTTTTCAACAAAAACACAAATAACACAGCAGCAGCAGTTGTTTTACGTGCAGTCTGGCAGCACAAACACAGCATATGCATAGAAGCGGAGCCGTTATCGAGACAGTGAGCTCAGGTGGAGTGAAAGGAAATATTTTTCTAGCGTCCAAAGCAGCAGCACTTTTTCCTGTAACCACCATTAAAACCTTTACTGGAAAACACCTGGAGGCCCTTCATCAACCACCTGATCAACAAGGGTCAACATAAAGAAAAGAGAACTTTGTAGCTGCTCCATCCACTGCTGTTTGTTTCACACATCAACAAACTGCAGTAAATCTGTGGAAGTTTGCAGATGAACTGTTAGTGAGACAAAAGTATTTCTCATCCGATCTTATCTGATCTTATCGATAGAATACTCAATTACTAAAAATAATCAGTAGTTGCAGCCGTCCAACCAATGAATGAAAATTTTAAAAGTAAAGAAGAAGACGAGAAAAACACAGTTCAGCCATGTTCTAAGAGCTGACGATGCATAGTTTGGCCACCAGAGGGAACAAGAGTGTTTGGAAAGCCACAAATGCAACAACTGGCTGATCCAAGCAGAATTGGGCAGAGCGTAAAGAAGTAATTCCCGGCTTGTGATTTACTTTTAAACAGCATTGTCATATTGTCTTAGTAAGGACTCAAATATAAATGCACATACAGTAACAAATGACTGTTTATGATTCATGTGTCTGAAAGAAAAAAATATCGGCCACCAAATATCAGTATCCTATATCAGTCGGGCACTACTGTTTAGTCTAAAAATGTGAGAACATAGTGACAAGAGGCCCTCATAAGAGGCCAAGTTGACATCTTTAAAGTGCTGTTAAGTGCAACTGACAGTAACTTTAACACAAACAACAGATCGGTGCTGCTAATTTGAAACCTCAGATGGTGTCTTTTTCTCAGTTTTAAAGTATTATTTTATGCAGCATTTTAAAATCAGACTTATTCAGTACAGAGAGCAGGTTAAATATAGTAACTATGTGACCGTGCCCAAAAAAAAGTTTGGACATGGATTATAATATTGTCTCATCTTCCAGCTGAATAATTATTTCTTTGCTTACCAGACTGTGTTGCATATCAAAGAGATGCAAAACAATTTTTTAACAATTTTCACAACCAATCAGAAAAGATTGCCATCAGGTATTTATAGTAAGTTTCTAACATGTTGTTTCTCCTGGTGATAGCTTCTGAACCCAGAAGATGATCTCCATCCTGGAAAGATCAGGGACAGCAATCGCTCCACTCTGCTGGCCACTATTCAGGAACACGGTTACCCCACTATCAATCTGGGCATCGTGGGAGACAAGTACGCTTTCAGATCTTGCCTCTGCCAGCGTTCCCTTTAGCCATGCTTCCATACTTTTAATATGCTCTGTGTAGTTATTCAAAGATAGGTCTATACTTTCTTTTTCTGTGATTTTCTGTCCTGGAGTTGGGGGGGGTTGACATTTGTATGTATATGGTTGTCTGTGCCCTGCAGCCCCGATGACCTTCTCAACGCTCTGAATGAAGGCATCAGCCGTGCTGATGTCATCATCACCTCAGGAGGAGTGTCTATGGGAGAGAAGGTACAGTGGCAGAAAATCCAGTCGTAGAGTTGTGTTGTAGTGACACCTTGTGGTAGCTGGACAGCTGATCGTCATAGTTGGTTTGAGTTAATATTTATTTTTTTTGTAGTGCAGCAATTCTTAATGCCAGTTCATTATATATTACACGTTACACATGTTCTTTACATTAGGTCCTGATTTTCTTTTTAGGACTACCTTAAGCAGGTGCTGGATATCGATCTTCATGCTCAGATCCATTTTGGTCGTGTGTTCATGAAACCAGGGTAAGAAATGAAATCTGCTTCAAAAGCGCTTCACTGATAAAAATGGCATGTTGTAGGGAATGTAATATAAAATGACAACCAGTTGAGAATTTATAAAGGATACACAATATTTGAAGTGAAATCAACTTGTGTTTTTTTTCAGTCTCCCGACAACATTTGCCACCTTGGACATAGATGGTGCTCGCAAACTAATCTTTGCCCTCCCAGGTAGTGTGTGAAGTTGAGAGAAAGAGTGATTCACTCTGCTGTTTGCGCAGAGATGTTGCTCACATATTTTTCCCCTCTGCTTTCTCTCCTTGCCGCCCTCTCTCTGTCCCTCCGTCTGTCCTAGGAAATCCCGTGTCTGCTGTTGTCACCTGTAATCTTTTTGTCATCCCTGCCTTGAGAAAGATGCAGGGCATTTTGGACCCCAGGCCCACCATCATCAAAGCGAGGGTAGGACACACAAGGCAACCAGGACATCCTGACCTCATCGCGTTTTCAAGTACAAAAAGTGTCCTTGCTCCTCTGAGGGACGATTCGCAGTCGCTGTTCTAACAAATAGGTCTTGAGAGCGTAGATGCAATTAACTGCAACAGAGAGAATCTGTAAAATATGGGGACATTTACAGTTATGTTTATAAACAGGGTGTATTATTGCAGTCTATTGCATCCGAATCCGTGATTTGATATACTTTTCATCATCTGCTTGATACATATTTATGACCACAGTGTTTTGCTCTGACTTGGCAGAGGAACCAATCACGGCCCACACTGACCTGAAGGCCTGCTCCCCGGTCATGAATATTCATAACTGTAGAGTGAGAAAAATCATAACACGATACACAGTGAGCACACGCAGCCTGTGCCCCCTACTGCCATCATGAAGGAAGCAATCTGGTCCCCTGCCATTATGGGTGCTATTCAAGGTGCAGTGTTACATCATTTGGTGTTATAAAGCAGTTAGAAATCAACTTGAACACATTACTGCCACTTAGGGGTGGAACTGATGGCCTTCTCCAGATGTAGCCAGACAATTTCCCAAAGCAGATGGTATCAGGCACAGGTCAGATAATACTCTGAGTAAACCTTTCCCTTTGCCAGGAAACTTGGATAATCTTTGTACTAATCTGTTTGCCCTATTTTAAAGTGTATTTGGCAGAATTTTACCCAAGTTGTTTGCATTTGGTGACAGTCCAGATCTGGGATTTTTGCCATTAGAAGATTTGTGTGTGTTTGTGTAGCCCAAAGTCTGTATGTAAAAGCTGCATAGGGGTTTATCAGACGAGCCTGTTTTTGGCACTTCTCACTTGATGTAGTTGTAACTGTTGTACTGCATTCATGTGCTAGTAGAAAAGTTCATTATCCAACGCCTGAGATTTGGTAGAAAATCAGATATGCTAAATAAACATGAAATGTGAATGTGCCCAAAACCTTGTCTAGACCAGGTTGCAAAAGTTGGGGGAGGGAGTGAGAAGAAGATGTAATTCCTGCAAAATGGACATGTGCGGTCTTCATCAGGGTCTTTACCATTTCATAGTCAATGTATGCGATTTTCTGAGTTCAAACAAGAATCCTGTTGTTACTATTGCCTTTGGCAGTGCTAGAACAGTCGGGTTTGTAACGTCAGTAAAATGAGAGCCAGAGAGATTCTGAGAAATTATCTGAAAGCAGATTTTGTTTTTTTTCTACACTACAGAGCCATATGGTCTTCAGTTACTACAAGCATAATGCTGATAAAAAAGGTAATGTGTTGTTAGAATCTATGTTGTGTGTTTCTTTTTTCTAGTTGTCTTGTGATGTGAAGTTGGACCCTCGCCCTGAATACCACCGCTGCATTTTGACATGGCATCACCAGGAGCCTCTGCCGTGGGCACAGAGCACGGGTACAAAACCGGCACCACACACACACACACACACACACATATATATATATATATATATATGGATGGATGGATGGATCTGAGCTGGATCTGTCTAAGGGATTTCCTTCCTCCTCTCAAGCTTTTTCTTTTCCATTGTCTTTCATTTCTTTATTTACATTGGTGGTGTTGCCACAGTAGAGAATTTCCTTCCAGCACATATCCCTGTTTGTAAAGTACCTCTACACCACGCTCTACTTTCTCACTCACTGCAGCCTACTTGTCGCTGCTCAGTGCTGCTGAGTCACATGACGGGCTGCAGGACAACTAAACACAAGAGAACATGGAGGAGGGGGCAGAGCAAAGCGTGCCTGCATGAGAGGACCGGTGTTTGCACAGACAGGTCTCCTTTTTGATGAACAGGAGCAACATACTGAACTTAGAGGAGAGAAACAAACTAAAGCATCAATCCTATCACTCTGATATTGATTGAATATCAATACAAGCTCGGTATCAATACTATTTTAATTGAACCGCACAACCTTAATAACCTGATAATTGTAACAACCATTTCAAACCATTACAAAATACCACTGCTAAAACAGCACAACACCTTCAAGGACTTTCTGCATGTCAGCAATTTTTTGGACAATTTATGATGACTGCAGTTTGTTTCTGGGTCATGACCTCTCCAGATAGCATTTCTGAGCATTTCAGGGTGGAAATAATCAAGATACTGATTATATCTCTATATGGAACATGGAGCAGATGAAGTCATGATTCCATACTAAAATCACCCCACATTTTCTTTGGTTTACTGCAGGTGAAACAGATTCAACCACATGGCTTCTACACTCTTTTTAATACTATCCAGATTGGCAATAGAAAGCACAAACTGGTCAAAATGTCATTTTCATTGAAATTGTTCTTTTTACCAACTCATAGCACTAATTGTAAGTATTTTGTTCCCTCGTCTGCTTTTCTGATGCAGGGAACCAGGTGAACAGCAGACTGATGAGCATGCGCAGCGCTAATGGGCTCCTGATGCTACCTCCAAAAACAGAGCAATACGTGGAGCTGCACAAGGGTGAGGTGGTCGACGTCATGGTCATTGGCCGGCTATGATGTCATCACGGAGGGATGGAGAAACGGCGTCACATAGCGAGGGTTGGAATGGGTGGTTCACGGTGCATGTCCACATATCATTGACTATTCTGTAATATGCAACGGCACAGCTAGTTTTTATTGATTTGGATAACGTTGAGGTATAGTCAACATCTTGATCACAACCTAGATACATATGAAAAAACTAATTTAAAAAGATTATAGTATTTCAAACAAAGAAAATATAACTTTTAATGAAAAAAATCTAATTATAAAAAGAGATTTATTCTGTAATATATTATTATGATTATTCTTATTATTATTATCATTATTCTTATTATTATCATTATTATATTAAGGCAACTTTGTTCCTTTCATTGCAATTGCTTTGTGTGTTCAATGCTAGACCTTATCTATAGCAGTAGCATTTTAATAGACAGCTGTAGGTGCCTGCCAGGAAAAAAAAAAAGAAAAAAGAAAAAAAAGAATATTATTTTCTCATCTTTAGTGGAAAAAAATAATCTGTTTTTTGAAAATAAAGAAAACACTGAGGAAGGCTCCAGATTCCCCATGGTGCTCAGCTAAGAAGAAGAGGGGGCACGTAAAGGCCACTTCCTCTTCGGAGCACCCATCAAGGTGACACTTCTGTTTTTCTCTCATTAGTATGCATCATAATGGCTTCACAAAGAGCTTTGCTTGTTGTTTATCTTGTGAGTCTTGTTTATGTGCGCAGTGCCAAATGCCTGGGCAAGGAAGAGGTAGTGTTGGGGAGGGGGAGGTGGGGGGGGGCACCCCAGACGGCCCAGACGGCCCAGACCCTGAAGCTTCCTTATATTCATGGTGACCGGGTGTAAACTCCACCCCAAACCCCACCACAGGCGAGCTGAACCTGGGAAAAATAATCTTTTATTTGATCAACTATTTAAGAAAAAAAATGACAGAAAAGAAACAGCTTCTTTAAGTGCTGACAGCCTTTTTAACCAACTTCACAAAAAATGTACAGAAAAAAATAAGAATCATATTGTACAGATATATGTGACCAGCACTCCTAAGGAAATTATTAAGCAATGAGGAGACATTGAACAACGCTGTACTATAACATTTTCTGTAATGATATGAAACTGACGAAAGAGACTAAGATAATAAAAGTCCTTGAT
>VUQJ01020368.1:12934-23196 GCA_015108635.1 Andinoacara biseriatus | reverse complement strand
TTTAAAAAAAAAAAAAAAGAAAAGTACCATTCTGGCCAATGCGTACTTGTTATGACAGAATATTTAAATAAAGGTATATTTAATTTGTTAACCAGTAAATTCTGTATCTGTCCTCAAATTACCCATATGTAATTGTGAGCAACCTCATTGTCAGCCTGCTTAAAGACAGAGCTTTTTTTGTCCACTTGTTGTGACACGGCTGCAGTTAAGCATAATGAGGTCCGACTTGTCTGTAACCCGTTTAGTCGTGACCTTACAGTACACTGCCAAAGGCCTAGCTGACCAACTGGACAAATAAGATGCTCTTCTTTGGTATGCTGCTTTTTGCATCTTTACGAAAACATTAGCATCACATGTAGAGAGGCAGGCCACTCCCACAGCTGTCTGTGGAGTTGCTCACTTATGGATCCACAGACATTTCTCCTTGAAGAATAATTTATTCAGAATTTAAAAAATTGCATTAATGAAAAAAATTATTCAAGACATTTTCCAGAGCTGAGATTGACACCCGTGTCATACTGGGTTAAGCGCTTGATTTTGGGTAACCCTGCAGCATTACATTTTGAGTTCTGTTTAAAAAATTTGTGTCTTGACATGAAAAGAACCAAACAAACTGCATTTATTCAATAGCGCTTGACGCTTTGCCTTTATCACTTTCCACTTCAGTGACTCTTCTGTAGGAAAAAATGAAGTCACATTATCAGACTGTCATCGTCTATTAGCAAGGCACTAAGGTGAGAAAAGACCTCAGGTGTATGACTCGGCTGTGATTTTACGGTCGAGGGTCTTGACAGGGGAACGCTATGGGGTCTGATGTTTGACCCAGATGACCGTGTGAAGTACTGCAGTCTCCCACCCCTGTTGCCCGTTAACCCCTCCACTGAGTTGGAACCATTTAGCCGGCGGGGGCAGAGTGATGAGATGTGAGCCTGCCTTGTGGCAGAGAAATTGGTACAGATTACACCAGTTTCTCTGCAGGGAGCACAGGCTCACATGAGTCACCCTGCAGTACAGGTAAACAGCTTCATGTGAAAAACTAATGGAGACATGTGAGAGAGGAGCAAGTCTGCTTGTCTCCCTTTTATTGTTTTCTGGGACGCCGTTTCCTCTGGAGCACTCCAGCCAAAGGTGTTTGATGATTGATGGCCGTGCATTCTGAATCCTAAATGCAGGGGAGATTAAGACGGATTGCGTGTATGCCATAGCTTAGCCCGGCCTCCGCTCTCTCAGGTCCCCTCTGCTGCAGGATAGAGAAACTAATTTGGAGTGACGGTTATTAATCGTGGGGTACAGCGGGCTTGTCACATTAAATGAAGTGAAGGAGCAATATCTGTATTATTTCTGGCTTAGAGGTGGGTTTGCTGACTGGTCTTGTTAAAAAAGAATTGGTGGTGGGAATGCTTCTGCGTGCAGGTGCATGTCAAAGGAAGGGGTTTGGAAATGTGTTTGCTATAACTTCTCTTATAATTTTACATTTAAAAAGCACAGCCGTGAAGAATTTGATTAAAACTGCGTAAGATTTATGATCATTTTATTTCCATGCCAACTGTTGCAGAAGGCAGCGCCCCTCAAATATTAACTCCTCCTTTATTCCTTTCAGACTTTATTTCTGTCTGTTAGATGTTTGTATATTTCTCTATGATCATATTCTTTTTCTACATTATCTCTACGTTTGCATTGCAGGCACTGATGCAGGCCCATGACAGTGTGGCAGTGCAGGAAATGGCTGAGGAAAATGTGACCCAGTACCTGGGAGAAACAGTTAAATTAGTGCGGCTGGAGAAGGCCAGAGACACTCCACTGGTGAGCTGTCGTCTCTTATTCTTTTTGAGTCATCATTAGTGCCTGATGTCATTACTGGGATCACCTGTATTTCTCAGTCATTTAGATCACTTTATGTTGTATCTACAAAGAAAGAATTAGAAAGAGGGTAACAAGGATAGTCAGGCAAGTTGCGATCATAAAGTATTGCAACTCCACCTGTAGAAATGAACAGTCATGCCTGATTTAATTCTTGCCAGTCTTCCTTCAGGATTATCTCCTTGTGCACCTTTGCACTACTTCCTACATTGAGATCACTCTCTGAAAGTCTCATTCTGACCACTTGGATGTGTGCATCTGTGATTCCACCGTGGACTGTAAAGTGCTTACATTCAGGGAGCAGACACCTGCTTCTGTGTCACATCGACTGTACTTTCAAGTTTAGGGGATTCAGTAGAGATGAGATGAGGGCCCCAGATACTAGACAGTAGTTTTCAGGAGAAGCGCCTGCAGTACCAATCCCAATGGTGGCTCATCATGTCAGGAATACAACCAGGAGCGTACTAGTTTTTTTAAACATTAAACACTGATTTCTAATGTAACATCCTGAGGCGTCTAAAGGAGAACAGTCAGCAGAAATGACTGAAACTATGCCATCGTGCGCCAGCATGCAGCCGACTGAAACACAGTCATCATTAACTACCTTCCCTTCCCTAGTTCCCACATATCGTTCCCTGTGACTTTGCCAGTTTTTCCCAAAATGACGATGGAATTGGAAGGGTTGTTGCGTTGAAGCCGTGCAGGAGAACGAGTGCAGTTGGTCAGAATGCAGCTTATAAGAGCAATATAAAAATGCCAAATGTAAATCAGCAGTTGTTGTATTAAGACCAACAAAGGTTTTAAGAAATTCAAATTGATTTATGTAAGACATGCAAGCTTTTTATATTGTGTTGTTTTTTGTTCTTTTGTAAGTTTGCTTGTAAGTCCCAACAAATGCTTTGATCTCAGACTCCTCCATGCTCCACCTCTCACATGTATCATCTGGGTATGTCGGTGTACCCATAAACCAATGACACAGTAAAATCCCCATTAGCCTGAGTGTCACACATTCAATCAGAAATCACAGTGATCGTGGCATTTCTTTCCATTCACACCCTTTCCTCTCCTTCTGTTTTTAGCCATTTATCTTTGTTCCTTGTAACAGAAAATATGTGTTTAAGGTCTCTTTCTTCCTATGCCATATATACAAAATCTATAAATGTGCATCTGTGTGCGTGGTCATCAGGGTGCAACAGTACGTAATGACATGGACAGTGTGGTGGTGAGTCGTGTTGTGAAAGGTGGAGCAGCAGAGCGGAGTGGCCTCCTCAGTGAAGGAGATGAGATCCTGGAGATCAACGGGATTCCTATACGTGGGAAACATGTCAACGAAGTCCATGACTTGCTGGTAATTTTAAGTGTTCTTTTATTCTTCACAGCAGTTTCTAGCTAGGGTGTTTCGAAGAAAAAGTTGAGCTATTGTCACAACCTTGGCATCAGAGTCTGTTTGACAAAAACTTTAACATTGGCCATAACTCAAGAACGATGTGGTCTACAACGAATTCAGTACAGCTGAGCGTTGGCACCCACTCAGCAATGCTCTTGTTTTGAAAAGTAATTTTGCAAATGTATTTTCATCAATGGAAACCTGGCCACGCTTTAATCACAGAGAACATCTGCTCTTAGAAATATTGTTATAATTAAAAAATATACAATTTTAAGCGTTTTAATTTTAAGCATTTTTAATTTTAAGCGTTTCCATTCTCATCTTAATGGAATAGCAAATGTTATAACTGAAAGAAAAAAAACATTCTTATCTGGGCAAATTTAAATTCAAGCTATAATTTAAATATGAATAATGTGTTTGTTTGTTTTTTTTGTTTTGTTTTGTTTTTTTCTGGACCTGCATCCCTTTTGTGTTCAATTCATTGCATTTCATGTTTTCCACAGCAACAAATGCATGGCACTCTGACCTTCCTCCTCATCCCCAGCTCTCAGATTAAACCTGCCCTCCACAGACAGACTGTGGTAAGTGTCTTACGATATGTGGCTAGGTCTGTCTGCATGCATGAAACAGCGTCATTGATGATGTAAAACCCTGTCCTCAGGTGCACGTAAAAGCTTACTTTGACTATGACCCCTCTGATGACCCCTTCGTGCCGTGTCGAGAGCTGGGCCTGTCCTTCCAGAAGGGAGATATACTCCATGTTATCAGTCAGGATGACCCCAACTGGTGGCAAGCCTACAGGGATGGAGATGAGGAGAACCAGCCCCTGGCTGGACTCATTCCAGGTAGAAGTCAGACCAGAGTTGAATATCATTATGAAGTTTATTGCTTCATGAGGACAGATAACTGCAAGGACATAGTACTGTAAATATCTATAAAAGTCATTTACATATATTCTAAATATTACCATCTATATTATGCACTATGACTTTTGACACAAGTGCCATCTCATGCACACAGCATAGAGTAATAAAACACATGCATCTATATAAAACAGAATGTGGTAGTATGTTTTATAATATACATCCTGTTTTTTTGGGGGGGGGGTTGGCTTATTCCTATCTGATTGGTAATTTAACACCTTGTGCAATACACAAGGCTCAAATGTGTAAGAGGAGCAACAAAATGTAATTTAATTATAAGGTGTTTTTTTTGGCGTGAATAGCTGGTCTTCATCTTCTTTTTTGTTCCCCCTCACCCCCAACCATTGGTGGCAGATTGCTGCCTCTCCCTGAGACTGGTTCTTTCTGAGATTTGTTCCTGTTAAAAGGGAGTTGTTCATTCCCATCGTCATAAAGTGCTTGCTCATAGGGGGTTGTTTGATTGTTGGGGTTTTCTCCACAATACTGCAGGTTCTTTATCTTATAGTATAAAGTGCATTGAGGTGACTGTTGTTGTGATTTGGCACTATATAAATAAACCTGAATTGAATTGAATTTATTGTTGTGTTAGGGTTAAACGGGTCCTTCAGTCAGTAAGCACAAAGAAAGTGCTACATGGAAATGTGCACATTAAGTTATGAAGTTATATGACTTGGATAGATTTGCTGAGTACTAATCATTCTTAGATGCGCTGAGTAAACATTTATAGTAATGGAAGCCAACTTACCAAAATGCTGGAGACCATATATGGATATTCACAAAGTGAATGTTATTTGTAGGGTTACACACTTAAAATTGCCAGAAAGAATAACTGTCACATTGCCTGTAGTGCATAATGAATTTGCATCTAAATAACAATAAATCGCACGCAACTTAATTTTTCCAAGAGCTTATTAATTCCCAAATGTCAGATTTGAGAGAGAAATTCATGATACATGAAATAAAATCTTTAATAATTAATGCATGGGCTACATAGGAGAGCTTCTTATAAAATAATGATAAGCTAGTAATGTGCTCGACCCCTTCTAGTACCTGGAAACCCAGTCTCAGAAGAATACTTGAAAGTGACTAATGGCTAATCTGGCACTACTATCCTGGCAGGAATCAGCATCCATATGGCACCTCAACCAGATTAAAGCAAACACCTGAGAATTATTTGTGATTACTTTCTGACCCAGACGTGTTTTGGTGGGACGAAAGAGAAGATTAAGCACTGGAAATGGAAAGTGGGTCATCTTTTTGTCTGCTCCTGTGTCTCTTTAGGGAGAGAATAAAAACAACAACAGGCTTGGAAAAGCGTAGGATTTGTAATGTGGGAAGTTACTGGCCACTTGGATCACAAGTGTCCATTGTTTTCTGACCAAAATATGTTGCAGTCTGTTAAAAGTGACATTTTATTTTTTTAAAAGGGCTTTGAAACACATTAAATGTGCGAACTTATATAAATTGCTAATAACTTTCAGTACATTCTTCAATTTTTTTTAGGTAAAAGCTTCCAGCAACAGAGAGAAACGTTAAAGAAAACTCTAACAGATAGAAGTCGAGAGCAACAAGGTAAGAAGATGGTGTTGTAACTCACACAGTCTCTAAGCTTGACTCATGCAAATAAAACATGCTTAATGTGTTTTAACAAAGCCTTGTGGTAATTTGTCTTTTAAATCGAATTTCTTTTTAATAACAGGGAAGAATTGGTATGTAAAGAAGAGCAAGAAACAGAGGAAGAAGAGCACATCACAGTCGACCAAAAGCACAGGTAAGGCTTTCTTTCCTCGTGTCTCTCTTCATTGGTTAGAGAAATAATCCCATTTAAAAGTGGGCTCTGGTTAGACACTTAACCCACTGTCGCTCTGTATTTATCACCTGCTAAAGATCATTTCCACGCTGGAGCTGACACGTCTCATCTTTCTCACCGCAGTTTGATCAGACTTGGTGTGTCTCTGGTCAGATTAGTCCTGCTTTCACAGACAGGATCAGAGGGAGCATGAACAGGTGTCGAACAGGTGCCTAAATGGCTTGGAGGAACCTGTGCTGTTATTGGTTCACACATAAAACACATATATACACTGACTAACACACATTCTGCTCTATTGAACTTGCTCCACAAGTAAAAGTACAAACTTTTACAAAAACATTGTATATAATAATCTAATAGGGTAGTAATTTATTGATCTCTTAATCCCATGCGTCTTTTCCACCTCCACAGAGAGGTTACAGGTCAGCCCCAAGAGCTTAAAGTAATTTGGTATGTAGGTCAAGCATGTTTCATTAACCCCTCCGACACTGTCTCCTCAGACTACGATGACATCCTGACCTATGAGGAGATGTCGCTTTATCACCAGCCTGCCAACCGCAAACGCCCCGTAGCTCTGATTGGTCCGACAAACAGCGGTCATGACGAGCTGCGCCGGAGGCTTCTTTCCATTGAACCAGAGAAGTTTGCCGTCGCTGTTCCACGTAAGTGGCATGAGCTGAAATGTTAATCACGGATCTCAGATGAGGAACGAAACCTGTTTCTGACTTTCAGTAAAGAAGTGAAACTATTTCATGTATCACATTGTACAAAATGTCAAAATGTTAGTCACACAAACAAGAAATAAAAAAAAAAATTGCAACTTAAGTTTCAGAAAATGTCATGAGTGTATTTTTTAGAGTGAATCAGTTAGCTCTGTCCCTTTTCACATCTCAGACACAACCAGGAGCTCAAGAGTACATGAGCGGAATGGGCGCGAGTACCATTTTGTGACTCGTTCTGCCTTTGAAGCCGACTTGGCAACAGGGAAGTTCATCGAGTCTGGGGAGTATGAGAAGAACTTGTACGGCACTAGCACCGACTCCATCCGACACGTCATCAACTCTGGACGCATCTGTTTGCTCTGTCTACATACACGGGTAGGAGATCGAATCCTTGTTACTGTCCAGACACTAACATGTTAATTACGAAGCCCTCCTTCATCTGTGATCTTAACCACTGTGGCCCTGCCAAAACATAATGATCCCTTTTCATTTCCTCAACATAAATCTTAATCTGTTAAAGCCTAATCAAAGCTGACATTTGATGCCATATTTAATCTGTTTTTTCCCTTGCGTTGATATTTCTATTTATTTCGTTCCTTTGTGCCATAATTTTTCTTCTGTCAGTCACTGCGGGTGCTGAGATCTTCCAACCTCAAGCCATACGTTATCTTCATAGCTCCTCCTTCTCAGGAGCGACTACGCACTCTGCTGGCCACAGAGGGGAAAACACCAAAGGTAAACGCTGACCAGCATAGAAAAGAAAACGTATTTCTGGCACTCGCAGGCAGAGCAGGGAAAGAAGTTATAGTCTGAGACCGCTATGTAGTCAGATATATTTCTTAAAAACTGGTTTCTTCCTCACAGAAACTTCATAAGATGGTAAAACAAGGAGCCAGATACACACAAACTAAACAAAAGTAAACCTGCAACGGAAGAAGTGGAGAGAAGGTGTTTTTTTCATGGTCTGAAATTGCAGACTAAACAAAAAAAAGGTTCAGCCCAAAAGATCTGGCAAAGGGAGCAGAAATAGAGGAAAGAAGAGGGATGAAGGAATGAAGCTGACCAATGTGCACAGCTGCGGTAATTTATCACACCCACAATTACCAACAAAATAAGAAGCCAGATGCACCATTCACAGACTGTTTATAATGGATATCGTCAGCCTAATAGCATAATCATATTTTGGCATATTTTGAGATACCTACCTAATTCTACTCTGTTTACGCTGTAGATTCATTTAGATAGATATCTCAATTTTGGCCAAAATATGACTTAGGCAATCATGCTATTCCTGTGCTATATGTTAAAATAATATTTAAGATAAAAATTAAGAAATGTAAACTCTCTAAAATTATTTAATTGTTTTTACGGACACTGTTGCTGTCAGCACAGCAGCAGTCTTTGAAGGAAGTGACCCACCAAAATATTGCTGTTAAAATAAAAAACACATCAAAAGGCAGAAAAAAGAGCCTGTTAATTTTGTATGTTAACATATAGAGAAACAAGAATTTATAACATTGCCCTAAATAATTACTACAAGAGATACCTAAAGTCAAATCAGTTTTTCATAAACATTGTATTTATTTTAAAGTTTTCCTCTTCAATGATAAACACAAACTGATTCAGAAGAGCAGCATATCTTTTTTGTTTTTTTATTTTATCTTGCCTTGTTTTCCACTTACGCTTTTTAACAGACTCGACTGACTCTTTAAAAAAATACATCTGTACATACGGTCTGAAGTACATCATCTTTTCCCCATATAGATAACAGTTATTGTGTAGGAGAAGCCAGCATGTTTTCTGTGCGTTCACCTTGTTAACCTATTGGATCCAAATTTAGATAATCTTCAGTTATAATGCTAATACTCACCACTGCAGTTTATTAACCTAATGTTCGTTTCCCGTGCACAGCCAGAGATGCTGAAGGAGGTCATTGAAAAGGCCCGTGAGATGGAGCAGAATTACGGCCACTACTTTGATGCAACCATCTTGAATGCGGATCCAGACCAGGCTTTCCGCGAGCTGCGCAGGCTGATAGATAAACTGGACACTGAGCCGCAGTGGGTGCCCACCTCCTGGCTGTGCTAGAGGTCATTGTGCTGTAGCACAAGGAGTTGAAGGAGGTAAACAGAAGACTGGAGAGTGAAAAATGAATGAAAGACGGTGGTAAACTGTCACTGGAATTTCACTTGCACATTTTCCTCGTTTATAGAGGAATTGATCGTTACAGGGACGGACTCAAGTTTAATCTTTGATTTTTATGTTGGTCTGTGGGTAATTTTTGTTTCATGAAGTTCTTTGTTGATCTCAGTTTTATGCAAATTCATTTGTATCTCAGCCCATCTTTCCCATGCTCAATAGTTATTTATAATTGTACATATTTCTAGACCAAAGGTTCAAATGTTTTATTGTTACATTTTGTGTGTGGGAGATTGTTTATATCATGGTTTTTAATTAGCTCCATGATCAAGCAGCAAATCAGACGACAAGCATCTGTTTTTTGTTTTTTTTTCCTTAAAGTGGCTGCAGAGCACCATCTTCCAGTCAGACGTACAGGAGAGAGATCTGTAATCTGCACAGTTTGGAGGTTCTTCCATTGTCAGTATTATTTTATTTTCTGTCTCACTTTATGATTTTTCTGCTGTGATAACAGACCACTCTAGCTGGTTATCGTTGCAAACAGTAATGCTGCTAAGTACTGTCGGGTTTTGCTCTGTGTTTTTTATATCAGTATTGGTAAGACCTGCTATCAGTTAGGTCAGTGGTTCCCAAAGTGTGGGCGTGCTGCGGGGGGGGCCACAATAATAGTTTGAAATTACTCACAAATATGCATATTTACATATTTATATACATGTATTTATTTGTGTAAAAAGTGAATTAAAACTGGTAATAGGATGTGGTTAGTTTGTGATATTGCTCATTACTCTGAACAAAATTTACTGCTCTTGTATTGAAGTGTGGGTGACATATTAGCATTAGCACTTTGCATATGACTGGGTAGTATTAGCAATTTATAGCCAACAGCCTGTGTTGTTTATGTTTTTTGAATTAATTTTCAAGAAAATACATCACTTTCTCTTGTATTTTGATGAGAGTAAAGACAGGCTTCTAGTCAGGAAAATTTCACACCCAGCAGTATCTGACGACCGGAGGGAGAGGGGCCCCGTGGGATTTTCTGGTTTTTAAGTGGGCCGCAGCCCTCTTGACTTTGGGAACCACTGAGTTAGAGCAATTCCAACAAATACTGTGTTGACGTTTTGCAGGGTATTTACAAATTCAAAGTACAATTTTGTGCTCATGAATTGTTAATAAAATACATATGTATGTGAACAAGCAATATTTTTGGTGTGCATCGAAAAGAAAAAGTTTGCTGTTTTCACTCATGAACTTTAGCTCTGATTTTTATTTTTTCTACATCAGAATTATAGTTGTTTGTTTGTTTTTTTTTTTTTTTTATTTTTGTTTTTATTTTTGTTTTTTGGGGGGTTTTTGTGTGTGTGTTTTTTTTTTTTTTTTTTGTGTGTGTGTGTGTGTGTGTGTGTGTGTGTGTGTGTGTGTGT
>VUQJ01020361.1:2789-25704 GCA_015108635.1 Andinoacara biseriatus | reverse complement strand
CCTGTAACTATGGGCGTTTTCCGCCTCACGTGCAGCTGTGGACTCCTGCTCAGTGAGTCTGATCTTACACGCGTGGCTCCACCTTTTTCACTTGTGGTAAAGATATTGTGTTGAGCAGGATATTTTAAGCTACATCTAAAAATGTGAAATTCTGCGCTCGGATAAACGTACCTCAAACATATCTCTGGGGCGTCAGTAGTATTTATTCATTATGATCGCCATTAGCTGTGCCATAAACCACTGCTGGTCTTCCAATTGAAAACAAATCAAAATGACTGAAAAGCAAAATAAAATCCACGCAAGAAGGGATTGCATTAGGGAAACAACGTTAAAACATATATCAGCAGAACTTGCAAAACAGCAGCGTTAACAGCATTTTTAAAAAGTTCCTTATTATTTCAATATTTATGTCAGTGTAAATTTTGTCATTAAGAGTGGCAAAGAATACAGTACTCTATGCAGTTTTACTTGGGGTCTAATTAATTCAAAACAACTATGCTCCATCCAGCTGCATTTCTAATGTTTGTAGTAGACGTCATTTAATAACAAGCCTAACAAGTTCTGTTTTTAGAAGTATAGCTGAACAAAAGCAAATAGCAAAGAGACATAGCTGGTTGATTACCTGTGGTGTGAAAATTCCTTTGTTATAGCAGCTAGGACACCCTAAAACAAAATACCTTAAATAAGTAGGATATATAGAATAGAATAGAGCATAAGATGTCAAAAAAACATGCCTAATTACTGTAGAAACTGATTTGAAATCAATAAAGTAAAATATATAAAAATGCAACAAAAATAAAATAGCATTAATTGTTGATTGTTTTTGCCTCAGTGGTTTTAAAATTAACTTTGCTTCAGACTGGCATTACTGCCCATGAGGTAGCTTTGCTGACTTTTAGGAAATGAAGTTAAAAACTTGAATTTCCTGGTCATTTATCACTACTAGTGACATGGATGGAGAGATGTGGCCACTGCGAATGTTCTCTGTAAATAGGAAAAGTCTTTGCTGCCCTGTTAAGGAACAATATCTGAAAAAACTAAACCGTTTTTTAAAGAGTGTGAGCTTCCAGGTCTAAATGGTAAGAGTCAGTGCAAAGTACTGCTGTCTTGTAATCCACTTTATGTCCATATGGCAGAGGAGAACGTATTCTAGCTTTCATTGGCAGTAGCTTAAGCCCTGCACTGCTCAGTGAACACGTCTTTGTTCTAGTTGGCACAACATGGAATAAGACTTAACCTGTGACCTCTGATTGCTTCAGTTGTTGCCATTTGCCAGTGTCAGAGAGGACAATGTGTGTTTGTGAAAACTGCTCAGTGAAAGAGATATGATCATGGCAGGTTTTTCTGTTTTGTTTTGTTTTTTTTACCCCGAGCAGGAGCGATATGGTTTCAAGCTGCAGATCATGTTCCCAATCATTTGTTGTGGTTATGATCATGTAAGCATAGGGTTTCAGAAAAACATGCTCATCGCATACATACTTTGTTGCCCTTTCTTTGTCAAATAAAGTCACAAATAAAATAGAACTGAAAGTGAACAGTGAAATAGGTTCTATTCTGTGTCAAGGGGTGGGGAAAGAAGGCATCTTTTCAGAGATTATGAGCTGTTATCATCCGACTTAAGGTGGTTATTATCTTTTATGAACTAACCAGGCCTGTGTGTCTTTCATACCAATCATATTTTCTTGAAGTAGTAAGCTCAATTGAATTTGCCTACACACAAGGGGTTGCAGGCCATAGTAATGTTCAAAAAATGTATCTGCTACTGCGCTACTTTATTTTCTCATCCAAAATCAAACTTTTTGCAGGCCTTAATGAGATAAATTGGAAATGATTCACTAATTAACTGAAACGAAACAGTTTCAGGTCACCTACTTCAGGTGCAATTTTGCTACAAGAAAGGAAATATAACAGCTCTATGGGTTAGCTTCATACAGGGACACTGAGTGATGCACTATGTTTATATGAGCAGATAATTAAAGCTTTTCCCCCAACTCACTTCCCATCTGTGCTTTCAGAAGTTCAGCCACACCGCCCAGCCCAGATGAATTAGTGTGCCAAACTAGTGTGGAATTCGATTGCTGCACCTTATTTCTGCTCGTGTGTATGTATACAGTGAAAAAATACAGTGGAAAAAAAGCATGCTCATGACTCAGTTTTTTTCCATCCTAAGAAAAGTGTTTTGCAACCCTCACCTCAGATTCATTTTTGTTCATTTTTGTACATTTTGTACGTGTTCATTGCAGATATGCCTCATCAGTTTGTGTGGAATTGTACTGTGGTTGTAATAAAAACACACGGGGTTGCGTGATCATGCATGGGTTGCATGATTATTTGCTGATATAGTTTATCACATGCTTTGTTTCTGTGAGCTTTCTGTGCCTGTGAATGAGTGAGCCTACATCTGGCACACTGCCAGGTCTTGGACTGTGAATATGAGCTGTTTCCATTCACACTGTCATCATTTGCTTGGATCCAGAGGTGTGGAGGAGTCTGCCTCACTCTGACTTGCATGGCTATTTTCATTTAAAGTCAGAATCTCTTCTTAAAACACAGTTTCTATCAAGATAAACGATCAACAAACAATTGTCACTTGCATCTGCAGCATGAATGTTGCCCAAATTCTTCCCTTATAGGATGTTAGCTGCAGTCTCTGGCCTCCAAATGTGGACTTTTTCACTCTTTAAAGGGAAAAATATAAATCTTATGAAAATTGGAAGGATCTGATGAAAAACTGTGTTTCCACACTATTCCACAAACGTCTTTGAGACTGTGTTGCCCTGTAACTACATTTTATTCTCATCTGTTGTCCTTTATCTTTGAATTTTTTTCTCCTTCACCCCTATTCTCCTTCACTTTTCTGTCTTCCTCTTTCCTTCCCCTCCACTCCACAAAGGCTCAGTGGCCTGTTTGCCAAGAGGAGAAGAGAGCAGGGCACGAGGCTGAGCTGGCTGTCACATGCCATCTGCGGGGTCATATAAAGACATGCCATCACGTTCTCTACTCTCCTTTTCCTCCTGGCGTGTCTCTGAGCCAAGGAGGATTGACAGATAAGGTGTGAAAGGGGTTGGAGTTCACAGGAAAGAAAGTCAGCAAACACCGAGGCATTTTACCATGTTAAGGAAGCAAAAAAGAAAAAAAGTCATGCAAGTCATGGAGAATGCAAAAAAGGGACTTCAGGTTGGCATATTGAAAACCGTGGAGAACAGTAAAGAATATGTTGGTGTTAGCAGAGAACAGTGAGAAAAGTAGAAGCAGAACAGTTGTCCCTGTGGTCTCTAATCTATTTTTGTCTTGTTAGACACAAACTGAGTTTCAGGAGTCAATAGAGCAACTGCCAGGAGATGTCAGTAACAAAGATCATATACCAGTTCCACCAGATATGCTGCCAAAAGGAGGATGCCATGTGTTGAGTGAGTGATACAGCTTGACATTTATTGAAATATAGACATGGGCGCTTTTTAATGGGTCAACAAATTTTTTTTATACATTTAAGAACAGATAATATTTACTTTAACAATGACTGATCAACAAAAACATTTTTTGTTGTGTCAGTGATGGTACACATTTTGTCTTTAAAAATCTTTTGGGGAGAAATCTAAATGAGTACCTGTTTAATAAATTTTACACCACTGAGAAGCTCATGTACGCTCCTAGAAAGTCTAGTCTTTAAGGTGACCACACACTGTGAGATTTCAGGAGTCTTTTAGGTTCATTACAGTCCTGATGATATGTGAAAAATGCATTTTATTTTTTTTCCTCTGCTGGGGTTTTTCTTGGCTCAAATCTGGCCTTTGGGGTTCACTGCATAACGTCGGCTGGTCTGCATATAGTAAAGGAAAAGAGTGACTGTCTCTTGGTGGAAGGCCAAAGCATCTTTGATGGGCACCAAAGTTTTATATGCCCTGCCCACAATGTGTCTCTATGTGACATCTTACTAGTCATGATAACAGCAGGGGAACACATCACACAAACTAGCGTCTGATACCATAACTCAACTAGACTTGCTTCTGTGTTGTAATCCCAGACATTTGTTTTCACTGTGCAGATACAGTGTTATCAGCATGTCATTTCATGCTGCATTGCTGTTGGTTGCGTGGTAGGTCATGGTGTAGGCCACCATCAGAGCCATAACCAAAGAGATTGACAATTTTATATTGCTCTTCATCTTTTGCCCAAAATCATACAGTATATACGTAGCCTTTTATACTTAGTTCTCTTTTATAATGAGCGTGGTTAACCTATTATAGGAAACGTAACATCTGTCTCATTTGAGCACCGAGTAATGTATTGTGCACCTGCCCATCTGTGAACTAATCCAATGTAAGGACAAAATATCCAGTTGCTAAATCACCATCATTCATCGGCAGAAACACAGGAAGTGTGAACACTGGGGTGTGAAACTGGACTTTTTAAAGGGAAGCTCAAACGAGGTACCTTTCATCCGAAAACCAAGCAAGACAAATTTCCTAATGTAGGATATTTCATGCACCAAAGAAGCTTAATATATTTAAAATATGCCATGTGTGCCACTAAAGAAGTACTGATATTAAAGGAATTAAACAAATAAAATAAATATTTCCTTTCAGGAGATGCTCAGTGTTATGTAGATTAAATGTAGGTGGGTGGGACAATGATGTAGTGCTTAGCGCTGCCCACTCACAGCATAAAAGTTGTAAGTCCAAAGACATGCATGTTTAAAAACTATGTCTGGAATTAAAGGAGTCAGAAAATCAAATTTTATGGCAGTTTAGCTTAATGACTAAACTTTAAGCTTCACTAGTGTGTTTAAACTAGTGAAGCTTAAAAGCATGTCAAGCTGGTTTACGTCCAAAGATGTTTTCTTTTAATAGATCTGATGAAAAGTTCACTGAGCCACATGCTTGTCATTGCTGTCTCTAAGCACCACAAAACCACGTGCCTCTGTGTCTCTCACTGTTTTTCATGCTCAGGTAAAAGGTCAAGTTAAAGACAGAATTGCAGATTCCTGTGCTTGGGTTTGAGTAAATCAGGAAGTGAATACTGTAAAGGATGTTTCATACTTTTCTCCTTTCCAGTGAATGATGAAGCTCGAGCACAAACTAATCCAAAACTTTAGTCCAGCCATCAGGCCAGTAAGAAAAACAGCTGTTACGTACACTGCTCCAACCATCCATTCAGCCCCCAGCTGGAGCTCCATCCATACGAACCGTTCATACGATATCTTCCCTCTGTCTGTCCCAACCCTGTAAACTATTCAACCACTCAGCTTGTTGCATTGCTGAGCCCCCTCCTCGCAGACCTCCTTTCCTGCCTCAGGATGTGATGCAGTGATGTGCCTTCCAGCAGAGTCAGACTGGCCTTGTTCTAATGTGTTTGTGCATTGAGGAGATTACAAGGAAACAGCTTGCCAGGGGCAGGCAGCTGCTGTTTCCTACAGCTCGCAGCAGTTTCGGGGGACAACAGCAGGATGCCATGGGGGAGAAGTGGCTCGGCGGCCCTGCTGCTGTTTTCTGGCAGGGTTATCAGACGGTACAAGGCCAGGTAGGATCAGCCCTTGCGCTGTGTAATCAGGGTCTGCTGGGGGTTGAGGCTCATCTCTAAACCAACTGTCTTAGACTGAATTGTTGTGCCACGTTTGTTTAACTGTCTTTGATGGAAATTTTTGTTTTGCTTCTCTAGTATGACAGTTTTGCTATTTTGCTCTTCTTTTTTGTAGAGATTGAAGCTCCAGTAACACTTGTAGTATATAGAACAACTTTATTGATTGATATTGATCAGATATTTATTATTTGAGTCGAATCATAAATAAAAGCATTTTTGATTTTTGATCTCTAGAGGTTTTATGCTCTTGTCTGCACGCCTTGGTGGTAGGAGAAGTTGTGCCATAAATCTGTATTGTTGTGCTTCTTTGTAAAAAAAATTAAGCACATTATAGATCTACTACATGTATTTTTGACTTTCAATATCATAGATCTTTGGTGCTGGGATGAGTTGAAAAGATGCATTTGCTCAAGGCCATAAGGGCTAATTTTTGCATTCTCTGTACGCTAAGAGGCTTTCAGTAGAATTCATCCATACGGATTAAACACTATGTTACTACACGGACCTCTTTCTAAGTAGATTACTGTATTCCTTCACTAGAATTGTTGTTGGGGTTACTTTGTGTTTCCCACCATGCTGAGAATGAGTAAGGTAGACAACAGCTTCACATTTTGTCCATTCTTCTCTATGTGGATGGCTTCCTGTTGATACTCTCTTAATAGGTGGTCCATTCAACAAGGAACAATCCCAGCTGCGTGACATTTTCAGTAGTCCTTTTTTTAGTATTAGCATGAGGGGTGTGCTTTGTTTTATGGCTTGCTGACAAGTTCAGAAGCATTATTACCTGATTTAACACTAAAGCAATTCTTCTGTTCCTCTTCACTCTTGAGGCAAAATAAGGCAGCCTGGGAAAAGCCAGGTATTTTTTTTAGCCTGAGGTCTGTAGTATTTTGATTTTTTATGAAATTTGCACAAGAGTTTTGAATTTTGATTTTAAATTCAGAGCACAGCATGCATGACAGCTGCAACTTATGGGGTTGTTTCTTCATGCTTGTATTAAACCAGACAGAAATAGGTCATCTGTTTGCAGACAACAGAAAAATATGCATGCATAGTTGTCATTAATTTAATTATTTCTTAAAACCACTGAGGCGATTTTTTTTGTCCTCTTCACTTACCAGGTGGTTGTTTACATCCTCAGAGTGTAGGCTATCAGCATGACAATAGAGACTGAGAGTGCCTGGATGAGCCACTGATTGAATGAGGCATTTGTGGGTTACATGCTAATAGAAATGTTGACAGACCTGTTACACTTGAGAAACTTTCACTTTATGTTTCTCTCACTGTGCACATACATCACTTCCTCTCAAAGCCATCCTACAGTCATTCATTATCAGACATTTAGTCGCGTTGAAGTATGCGGTTGAACAAGGAGGTTCGGTATGAGAGCATGAATAATGCATTAACTGTCTTTCTTCTACATATAAGGCATGATTTGCTTTTAACCTACTACCTCATTAGCTGTCTGACCGCAAGGATGAGCAATTTGTCAAAACTTTGCAGCTGTGTTTACACATGCAATAATTGTCTTTCTTCCACATATAAGGCATGATTTGATTTTAAACTACTACATCATTAGCTGTCAGATTGTAAAGATGTGCAGTTTTTCGAAACTTTACAGCTGTGTCTAAAAAAACATCCTTAGAATCATTTGATTAAATTATTTCTGGGCACATACAGTAACATAAAGAGGTGCTTAAAGTGTGTCATCTGGCCACCAACGAAATTCTTGATTAATGAGCTTAACAATCATTGTCAGGCTTATGCTAAAAGGTCAGTAAAGTGTCTGAAGGGCTATAAACATATGAGGGCACAAAGTGAGTCATTGTTTGTGCCCACTGAGACTACTACTGCCCTAAAACAATGAATGTCTCATGTTTCAGGCTACATATTTTAAGTTGTGTTTTAAAATGTGGCAGTTCATTAGATGCCAGTTTGAAGCAGAGAGGAAGATGATTGCCATCAGGCATGTACTCTCAGAGTAGCAAGATGAGGACAGGTGTGAGGGATATGTAAATGCTCAGGGAAGTTGTCACTCCCTCTTGCATTCCAACTCAGCCCACGAACATTGCCACACAGGCTCGAGCAACACTAAAGACATAACTTCCTGTCAGCACACAGAGAAACCAGAGCTGCGGACAGATTTGCCTCGCTCTCTCAGTGTCCAGCCACTGGGACTGGATAAAGCTAGTTTTGTGCAAGACTTTAATTCCCGGATTTCTTTAGTGGTGTGGACATGAGAGGTAAAGAGGAGGTAATGTGAACAGACTTGGGTCCAACATGCCCAACGTGCAATTTTCACGCATCAAACTGGGCCGCATCATGCTCCGTACGCACAAGAGTCAATTGAGGGTCAAGCACACGAAGACATCATCTCAAAAGAAAAAATTGGGGTAGGTATGTGAGAGAGTTGGAGATAAAGCTATTTCAGTTTTGCTGAAACTTTGGAGTTTCTTGCTGTCCTGAAAGGCAAGTAGTGTAAATGACAAAAAAGGTTCATTGATATTATGGTATGTTTATCGTTTGTTGAGAAGTCTGTACTTAACAAAAGATTTTACAAATGTGACTCTCTTTGGATTTTTGTCCCAACATTTATAACGTGCTAATTGTGTCACAGTTTACATTACAGTCATTTGTGTGATACAAATGAGTTTCTTTTGGGATTTTTATATTTTGATGTCAGAGACCTCTGAACTATCTGGTGCCAGGTTGTGAGCACGCATTTGGGCTTTGGATAGTGATATAAGTGATGCAAGTGATATAGTGATCCATACTGTTGTATAAAAACAATAACCTTTATTAAAGGCCAAACTAAATCTTATATTTATACTCTGATTATTGGCTCGAGAGTTTTGATCAGCTGCAAAAACTATGTTTCATTCTTACTTCATTAATTTAATTTTGAGTGGAGCTGGTAGAGGTCATGCTTCTCTTAATAATCTGTAATCTGTCTCTATAAAGTGGGAACAGTCATAACATTTTTAAGAATTGCAAATTTTGTGCAAATGTCACTGAGATTTTGTGTATTATAAGTGTGGTCACCTAGGATCGAAACAATTCACAGAAAGAATGTAAGTCACTGAGGGGGCAGAGAAGGGTGGAGGTCAAATTAACAAGCACACATGACAAATACCTGCTGCTGCCACATTGTTAAATGTGAGGGTTGTCTTCTTCCTTTTATGCAATAGTAAAATTAATATCTTTTGTTTTAGGCTGGTTGATTAAATGCCAGTTTTCTCTGGCTTGGATGTGCGATTCTTGTGGTGCTTTTCCAGTATTTTCTGATTGTTAGAGATAGATAGACTTTATTGTCATTATGCGGTTGATACACATAACGAAATTTGCTTGTGCAACAACTAAAAGATCAATGCTCACATCCGTACACGGCAACCACACTAAAGCGCGCACACATCAAGGGATTACATATTACGTATAAAGTGCAGTTGTGCTAGGTAGGGGTTGGAGGGTTATTGGTGATCTAGTTCTGTTATGGCCCTGGGGACGAATCTATTCCATGATCTGGAGGTGCGGGCTGAGATGGCCTGGAATCGCCTACCAGAAGGAAGCAGGGTGAAGAGATGGTTAGCAGGATGAGTCTTATCTTGCAGATAACAGGCAGACAGTGCCATTACTGATGGAGCGATGTCGATGTCAATGTCACTGCAGGTATCAGTCTATTACAGTGGGTCTATGCATCATTTTTCACAATTAATTTAATGTCTGTTTTAAATCATTCATGATCTTCCTTCCTCTTGGTTGTGATGTGTTGTGGGGGGACACATTGTTAGGAAAGGTTCAGAAAATCTTTGACATTTTTGAGATTTTTTGATGAAATTCATTGGATAAGGGTAGGTACTGTCAGGTTACACAGTATACTGGTGTACTGTATGTTAGCTGGAATGTAACCTCACTAGTTTAGAAGGCAGGAAGCAACTAGTACAAACCTTTTGCATAATAAATCTGTGTGGAGCTGTTACTTAATAGCATTTGACAATTCTGAAAAATGACAAGGTTTTAATTCAACAGTACGGCTAATGTTAATAATCAGTTATAATAGTAATCTAGCAACTGATTTTAATCATGTTTACTGGTGACGCTTCTTGCAGTGCATAGTGCAATAGTTGTGAAAACAAAATATAATGTAAACTTCTGAGTCTCTTTCCTCATTGAAAATTTGTTGAAACTTACACCCCACCCCCACCCTGCCACCTCTGAAACCGATTAAGCACACTGAAGCACTGATAAAAAATGAGGATCATTGCATAAGCTTATCAGAATCACAGCCGAAAAGTATGATTTATTGAAAAGGCATCTGACATTGTGCAGATATTTACCAGTATGGTCTGGTATGACTTTTAAGAATGTGCACACTAGTGGAGTGAATCATTGGTGTACAGTCTAACTGCTTCCTGCGTCTGCGATCACTAGGTCACATTTTAATGCTGGAGGGTGCGAGTGCTTCTGCCAGCTGAGTGTGTCCTATTGTTGGCAGAGAATAAAACCCCTGTTGTTCAATCCTGCGCTGGAAATAGAGGCTGCTATTCCTGCATGTGTATGGAAAGGACACCAATAGCAAATTTATTCATTATATATATTTTTTTTAACTGTTCATTGCATATTTTATGTTCCATTGTTAGTGTGTGACATTCACAGATGTGTTTCGGTGGATAGAAGGGTGTAACCCTGGGGAAAACAGATTTCACAATGTTACAGTGACATCTAGTGGATTTGTAGGGTACTTTGCCTCCAGGCCGCATTTCACAAGAACAATAGAGAACCCCCCCTTTGTGTCCATTTTCGGCATCTCTCTTCACACTCCTGCCCTCCCTCCATCCCGCTCCTTTTGTCTCTCTATCTCTCTGGGTTCTTCTGGCAGTTTCACCCTCCCTGCACCACCTCAGACTTCACCATTCGTCTTGTGTCTGTATGTGTCTTTGTGTTGCTGCTCATTTGTTTGCATGCATGCGTGTGATTTCTTTACGTGTGTGTATGTCTGCACCAGAGATCCCAGCCCCACCGAGATGAGCGTGGAGCCCTGGGCCAGCCCGCAGGACCAGGCAGCCGCTGAACTCTCGCACAGCGAACACAGAGACACGCCGCCCTCCCAGGATCAGGAGCAGCACCCCGATAAACTCTGCCTGGACTCGTTCTGGAGTGAGGTTGAGAACATCAAACAGGGGAGTGGCTACGCAGACCTTGACTGCAGCAGGAGAGACTTGAGACAATCGGAAGGTAAATAATGCAGATCCTGCACTGATTGAGTAAGAATGTAAAGAAAAGGCTGAGAAAAGACATTCTCATTAGTTTATGTGATAGCATTAGAATGCATTAGCGTTTAACACAAGTGCTAGTGGAGTTCCTCCATGAAATGATGCATTAACCATGGCAACATATCAGGTTTCTCTGTAGCAAAGTAGTGCTCATCACCATGACAACACCATCAAACAGTCTGTGGCGGCGAGTGTTTTATATGCAGGAGCTAAATAGCCATTGATGAATACTGACTTTTAATGGGAGTGCTTTTTTAATCATGCCCATTGAGATGATCTGATTGTGTTATTTCTGCCATTCAATGGATCCTTTTCATGCTGTTTTATAACAGGAGTGCTAGTTTAATTTTGTCGCTAATGAATACATTCTAAGTGTTCATTTAGTTTTATGTTTCTTTTTGCCAGGTACTTGCTAACTACTGTCTTAAGTGTTCAAGAGCTAGTTGTTTTTGTTTTGTTTTTTATTGGACTACTTTCCTAGTACCCAGTTTACATGCTAATTTTTTAACATTTAAGCAAAAATGTCCTAGTAAAGCTCAAAAATTAGTTATAGTAATCCAGTCATAATTAAAATACATGGGAGTGCTTCAGAATTCTGCATGCTCATTTTATCCACATAGTGTTGGTTGTCTTACATCCCAGTGTTGTATTTAAGTGTTTTCAGAAGGAGAACAGGAGGAGCAGTGGTTGGTTGATGCTGGCTTGTCGACCCTCATCAGTGAGGACAGTGAGGATGTAGACAAAGCAGCCCTGCTGTCCACTCTGACCCGGACACAGGCCGAAGCTGTTAAGCGTCGAGTCGAGACCTATACGCTCCGTAAACGAAGCAAACCACCACCCCGTGACGTTCGTGACATATTCAGTTCACCTATCTCTCAGGTCAGAATGATGAAATATTTTGTGAATTCTTTACTGTATCTGAAAAGAAAAATGTGTCATAAGTAGCACTACATCCTAAAATATCTGTGGCTACTTTAAGGAAAGTAGTTAACTTTTCACAGCCATGCAGCTTTTCTTGATACATGTACATCAACTAGTTTCCCAGGTTTCTAGTTTCAGAACTTGTGCTTGCAGAAAGTGTGTGTAAGCAAGGTTACAGCAAGCACAATGTTTCTGTTTTGCATGCATTTGATTGTACAGTAAAATGTAAGAGACCCAGTTCCCAGGTGCCTGTGATGACTCATTGAGGGACTTCTATTGTCCCAGTGTATTGTGCTGTCTTGTTTGATGGAGAAAGGCTGATCTATTACAATGAAGTCAAACCACACGTAAAGGCCATGTTTTGTCCTCACTGCCTGTCTGAGACAGCTTTAGAGGGAAACAGAGATACTGTTCTTCTGATCCTTATCGGTGCTTTATCAAAGGAAACACCCTGTTCAGGCCATGCCCCTTCACTCAGTGGATGAAATTAAACACACATTTCATTCCCAGGAATAGAGAACACATTTAAAACTTATATTTGTAAGTGTGACTTATTATGGAAAAGATAGTAGGCTCCATTTGTTTGCAACGTGTCTATGCTCTCCTTCAGCAGACCCTTCTCCCCGAGTCTCAACATAGTGAAGACCCAGCCCAAAACAGCATGGCGTCAGTAGCAAAGTCACCTTCATCAGGTAAGAGCCAGTTACCTCACTTATTTACTTTCATGTAAAAAAAAAAAATACTGCAGGGAATACCAAAGAGGTGGATGCACTTGTAAGACTATTCTAAAAGGCCAGCTGAAGTCGTCTCACTAAAATGATTTAATCAAATGTTGAGTAGCTAAATCAAGCCAGCCTTGTGTTTGGGATTGTCCATCATCATTGGGTTATTTTGCAAATGACACACAGGTTTAACTGTAATACATGACAAAATCAGGTGAACGTTATAGTTGTGGGGGCCTGATGAGGGTGGATCAGGCCACAACTATGTCATCTGTTTTCTCATTGGTTCAGATTAATACCTGGATAACTACTTGTCCATGCTTGATACAGTCTGTGTGTGTTTTTCACCAACTTGAAAATCCTGCTTTTCATTTTTTACTTTTGTAATATTAAACATGCAGGCATCTCTTAACAAGCAACTGTCCTAATTAAATCAGTAGCATGGTTATTTTAGAAGCATCAGTGGTATCAAAACTGCCTGCAGTGCTGCTGCAGATGAACTTTTGCCACAATTAATGGTGACAGTGACATCAGTATTCTCATTTTATGAGCTTATGTAATGATATGTTCCCCTGATTTGCCAGGAATTTCTGTCCATCTTCTTTGTCGTATTCCCTCACAAAATAAGCATTCACCTTTTTAGTTTGTTTGCTTTTGTCTTTCGCTTTGTGATATTTTCACAGTAGATTTTCCCAATTGAAGTAATAGAATGGTGTTTGTGTGTGTTTATGGGTTTGTTTCCTGCCTAGCTGTGACACCAGAACATCAGCGAGGTACTCCTAAAGATGAATACTTCATCACTGATGTGGCTTACTGTGAACAGGCCGTCATCCTCCTCAAACAAGCCAAACTGCCGCAGAATAACAGCCAGCGCAGGAAGGAGGACGGCACCCTGCCTGTAAGCACCCGTGCAAATCGCACCTTTCACACTCATTTTACAGCACAGCTGGAACTTCAGGAAAACACTGGAAGTTTTAAAATGTTGAAATACATTTACTTGTACATTTATTTATTTTAGTAAGAAAATCTATTGACAGAAAATATTTCAAAGGAGTAACACAATACTGTTAAAGGTTTGGCTTTTGCATCAGGTGGGCAGTTTAATCCAGTTTAAGTTCTTTAAAGATTAGAAGTACTAAATTAGAGTAAGATTTCTAAATTTGAACGCTTAGCTGTAAAAGTATTCACTATCATTGGGCTGAGCAGCTTGTTTCACTCAAGATAACGTCATCAAGATAACTAGCAAGAAAACTTTGCAGTTATCTTTTCCCAAAGTTTTTAAGTGTTACATACAACATCTCAAATGTTCAGCAGTGTCATCAGCCAGCAGACACGTTTTGACTCTTAATCTGTCAAAAAAAAAGAAGAAAAGAAAAGAGAAAAAAAAGCTATTTAGGACAAAATCAATCGGTGAGAGCCACACTAACAGAAACCAGTGTATGTTTCACTTCTTGATTGGATCAAGATTTTCAAGTAAAACCACACGCACACAAACACACAAATGTTACTGCAGGCCATTTGCAATAACCAGCCCTCTGCTGTTGCTTAGATAACAGGGTTAAGCAGATAAGAAATGATGGAATTAGCTGGAAACAAAAGGAGAGTTGTGACACAGAGTCCAGCAGATTAATTTTGCTATTTCAGGCTGAATAAGTTTGCTCTGAAAAAGTGCAGAATTAGTGGTTTTAATTAAGCGTGCATGGATATCCTTTTACCATGTACCATGTACTTATGTAAAGTACATTATAATTACTGTATTATTTACATAAATTAATATGTATTTTCATGCTTGTCTTTTTTCCTATTTATTTATTTTTGCTTTGTACATTTTCTGTGTTCTCGCCCTCTTCACCTCTACTTTCTAACTTTCAACTCCACTCTCTCCCATTTTGCTTTTCTCTCCTTCCACTCTCACCTCCCCAGCGGGTTATCTTTCCCAAGTGCCGTCTAGGAGTGACTCGTATTCAAGATCTCTCCCACCCTGACATGAAGAAAGTGCGTCAGTTGGCTCTCATCGACATGACGGCGCTGTGCGACCTCCTAGAGCTGGAGGTCAAAAGGCACAAAACTGGAAAGAGGAAAAACTCAGGTGTGGTTTCACTCACTGTCCTTAAAGAAGGACTTTATAGAAATGTGTGAGGCATACTGTAAAGCTAGTACCTTTAAATATTAATAAATTGGAAAAAAATAGTGCTTTAATTATGTGGTGTGTTTTTAGATTTTCTGTGAGGGAATCAAATTAAAGCAAAACAGCAACTCAGAGAGAATGACTCAGAGAGCTGACTAAACTTGTCAGCTTTTTAATTCCTATCAACCATTTCTGCTGTTTAGCTGATAGTTAACAAGTCTAACTCCAGTTATGTCCAGTGTGATATTTGAATTTCTTGACTACTGAGCTGAGTATATTTTAAATCATTTGTTCCTGATTCTCCACACAGAATCGCACTGGAAGCTAGACTAAACTATGGTTACATATTCTTTAGTTATTTTTAATCAGTCGTAAATAATCCTCAAAAATGTGGCTTTGCATTCATGTGAGACAAGCCATGACATTTCACTCACAATGTAAAGACTTTTATTCTGTTCAGACCAAATGTTCATATAAGACTCTTTGGTCTTTCACAGAGAGCCCGTTCTTTGGAGTCCCACTGGCCACACTGCTGGAGAACGATCAGAAATTGAAGCCCAACACTTCGACTCCTCTCTTTCTGCAGGAAGTAAGAACTCAGAAAAATTATTTGTGTATACGACCACATATATGTCCTTCAACAGCCTAAAGACTCACATTTGACATATGTAACACACTGTTTATGCATGCTGTCTTCTATGTGTGATGTTTGTTATACAGACGCATTGATCCCACCATGAATTTTCAGACAGAAAACAGTGTCTGTGTCCTCTGCATGTGAAACACTTTGACCACACCCTGCTTGTAGCAGCAGTTACTGAATGTAACCAGCAGAGGTGATCGAGAGATTCTTATCTACTGACGCCTGACTCTGCTGATGTCTCTCTCTCTCGCCGTCTCTCTCTCTCTCTCTGCAGTTGTTGTTATTTCTGGAGAAAAAAGGAATCGATTCAGAGGGGATTCTGCGGGTTCCAGGATCTCAGTCCAGAACCAAGGTATAATAGCAAGGTCTACATCATTACTGTATTAAATGATTGTTTGAGCAAAGCATAGAAAAAATTTTTCAGGGCAGACAAACTATTGACACTGTAAAATGTCAGAAATTCCTGCTCAACAAAGAGAAAAAAAAATGGATTTTACTGAGTTTAACTACAGGTGACATTTAGAAAAACAATGTCCAATGAGATAAAATCAATACTGCTTTTTAAGCTCCTTGTACAAGTGACATTGAATCAATTACACATCAGCAGCCACAAGAGGGTGCCAGTTAGCTCTAAGGAAGGAAAAATGGCCTGGATAGATGAGCTAATACTGGGTGTGATAACAGTGATTACACAAAGAGATTTAACTAGATTATTCTTTGGTTGATTTATAGTTTTGACAGCACACCAAAGAATTAAAATATATGTATGTATTTAATGTTTACTTTTTATAAGTACACAGCATGAACTGTTGTCATCCCCCAGCAATTACTGTTGTGATTTGTGCAAAGCAGGATCAAAATGCAGACACATGCAGCAAAATGGAAAAAGTTCAGGAAAGACAAAAGTCCAGAAACACAGACAACAGACTCAGAAAGGAATACAGACAATCTGACAAGGAAGCTAGAAACAAATAAAAACGTAATGACACGGGGGCCACTTATGCCTGTTCTTAGATGGGTCTTACAAAACATAACAAGGAAATTATTACAAAACACAAAATATTATTTCATGAAAGTTTAACATGAGAGTATTTGTTGTTCCTGAAAATTATTTTAATTAAATAAAGAGAAAAACAATTTTTTGAAGTATAATGAGTTAAATTATCCGTGTATTTTAGTTCATAAAGTATAGTTCATAGATATATTCATCCAGTTTGTCCTATGCCTCAGCATATTTTCTGCATGATTCAAACACAATTAAAGCTAATAATATAAGTGTTTTTACAGCCCTACATAAGGCAAAAATAAAGACAGTTGTCAGTTAAACCTGCACGTCCATAGATGAGCTCAGTTTTTGGAGCTATTTAAAACAAAATTCACACTTTTGTCCTAAGGTCTATCATCATGGAGAGTTATTTTTTATTATTAAACACTTTTTAAAACAACACAGGTCATTTTAAAAAAAAATAATAACACTGACTCACACTGAAAACTTTAAATGATGACCGAATTATGCCTGGTCTGTGTTAATCAGTCGTCTCATTTGACTGCTAGTGACTAAACAATATAGAAAAACACCAAAGGATCGAGGTTGCCATGTAGCACTGAAATGGACATCTTTTCTGCCTGCAGCTTCTGCAGCAGAACCTGGAGGCCAACTTCTACTCACGGCAGGTCAGCTGGGATGACGTGAGTCCAAATGACGCCGCAGCACTACTAAAGAAGTTCATCCGGGAACTGCCCGCTCCGCTGCTCACCGCTGAGTACCTCAACACGTTCAGTGCTGTCAGGGGTCAGTGGAAACCATGTGACAGCTCTTGCTGGTTGAAATATCTTTTATATTTGTAAAACAATCTTTCATCACATTTACACACCTATCATACCTCAGTCATTTGGTTAGGCTGTTTTTCAGAGACCTGTATCTCATGATTTAATTAAGCCTTAAATGTTTCCATTTTAGGACAGTGCTTTATATTTCCAGGTTGCCACTGTTAAAGTGGAAACACTGATGTGAATGAGCATATTTTTGGATCATTGATACATATTAGACCATCTGTTAGTGCCTCGAATGTTGCCAAATTACTGTGCAGAGCATCAGCCCCCCATAACAATCTGCTGCCCACTTTTGTAGACAGCTCAGCAGGGTTCAAATCATAATTATCTAAGTTTCTTCACCTCAACAGCAGCCCTGTGTGACACTTATCTATTCTGCTCTGTCTGAGAAATTAACATTAAGATGAACAAGTTGATACCGTTTTAAGAGGTGTCCTTCACCATCGCAAATACATGCACAGTGACACACCAGTGCAGTGGATTCACATTCGTTTCACTTTAATAAAAATACAGATTGATATTAATATAATCTAGTTGATGTGTAGTTTGCGAGGAGGATCAGAGCAAAGTGATGAATGATGTGCGACCAGAGACATAAGGTAACAAACCTAATGGCCGCCTGTCATACTGTCATTAATCTTTAGATATGCCATTATTCCTTGTCAAACAGAGGAAATGAACTGTGTGTCTGTGTATGTGTGTGCCCACACGCCTCTGTGTGTGTGTGTGTCTCACCTATTTGTTTCCTCTTTAAGAAATCACAGAGCTGAAGCAGAAACTTCACATGCTGAATCTGCTCATCCTGCTGCTGCCTGAGCCCAACAGAAACACACTAAAGGTAAAGACAACACAACTCAATGAATCAAAATTTCATCTTTCTAATAGCAGTCCCTGCAGCTTCCTATAGCTCTCAATTCAAAATACCAAAATCCGTGAAGGCATGGAAGAATCATCTCATTAATGGTGAACAGTATAGAGATACACAGGTTTTAGAGCAACATAAGATGCCACCCACTCTGTGTCTGTCTCAGGGAAAGCCTTACTTATTTTACCAAGATGGTAACCACCTTCTGCACTGTGGGAACTTTGGGAACTTCTTTGGAATAGAGTTTCCGATGTAAATTTCACGTTGGATTTGTTTGTTTTTGTAGTGTAAAATTGCTACTTTCACTTGAGTAAAGGTTGAAAATATGCATGCGCTTGGAGACAATCTACCAAAGTTTCAGAGTCAAGTTTGAAAGAAGAAAATCTTGACGTGTAAAACGTGACAGGAATGTTAGAGAATTTGTAAATGACCCGACGTGTTGGAACTGGACTTGTGAACAACACACTCGGCCATGTTTGGCTCTGCTTAGATTTGCCAGAAATGTATCCCAGATGACACTTGAGCTAAAGCACTGTTTCATAATGCATTACTGTATTGTTCTGCTCCTATTCCACATTTTAAACACTCTGCTGTGTTATATAATGGCTTGCATTAACCATGAGTCACTTTCACTAAACATAAGTATGCAGTCATTGCCATTTATAGCAACCAGGAGCATAAAACCCACCTGAACTAATTACTTTGACTCCACCGGTCACAGCTAAAACTTTCTGTGCATTAGGATACTTCATCGTATTTTGTGCTTCACCTAAGTGGTCTCTTATCCTTTTGAAAGACATTTAGCAAGGGATCAGTGCATTAAACCTCCAAGCTTACTAATTTTACAAAAGAAAAATACATTCTGAAACAGCTGAAATGTCTATAACATATATCTGCATCTGTGATTTCTTTAGGCTCTGCTGGAGTTTCTCAATAAGGTGGTCTTTAAGGAAAAGAAGAACAGGATGAACCTGTGGGCCGTCGCGACCATCATGGCTCCTAACCTCTTCCTCCATAAGGCCGTCCCCAGCAGACTGACTGAGGGGGGAGAGAAGGGACAGGCGGAGAAGGCGGCTGATGTTATGAGGCTCCTCATCCGCTACCAGGACCTGTTGTGGACGGTAGGACCACCCACATAGAGATAACGATTTATTCAGTGTATTTAAGGAGTTGTGAACCTGCAGCTCCACAGCCATGTGCAGCTTTTTGCCAATCTCCATGAATATTTTAATATTGGATTTATGATTGTTTTACACACAACAATAAAACTAATATAATAATCTGTGAACTAAAATGTGCCCGCTATCCTTTCAAATTTGCTGAACCACAATAGTGGTTGATGACAAGGATATGGACACTTGAATGGCTCATGCTGAGGACCTAGCTCTGGATTCCAAGAACAATAAAAGAATAGTCACGGGCAAAAGTACATAATTTAACAGATTTGTTTGCTTTCACCTCTGACACTGCTGGCTTACTGGCCTGCTTGATCTGCAGCTGACTGCAGATGGACTTGTGCCAAAATTAACCTGAAACCTATTTTATTTTACAGCTGTTAGGCTGCTAAAGTGTCATATTCATTATCAAAGTGTTGAAGTATTATTAAATACCTTTTAATTTGATTGACTTGCACAAACAGTCATGACTCAGTGTCCTGCATAGCTTTCTAGATGCGCTGTTTCAAAGTTGGCCTGTAAATGCTAATAGCTATTTTTCCTCCACTTCTGTTAAGTTAAAATTATTTTTTAAAAGGTATATTGTAATTTTTTTTTCATTCCCTGCAGAGTAGTCACATGGTAAAATATTTTAATGTTGTTTTACCTGATAGGCTCATTTATACCTAATAGGCTGTGTCTCCTTCATTATCAGAATCCGAATACTTTATTGATCCCAGAGGGAAATTTCTTGAAACTATAAGGCGCGAATATGTTTTGAAGCTCCATACAGATATTTTTGTGGGACCACACTACCAACCCCTGATGTATTTTCTTCATAAGTTGAAGTGGTTTGACAAGGTCACCATTCTTTTTATTTATTTATTTTTTCCCCCCATCTAAAAATTTCCAGAGAAGTGATCCTGCCCTGTTTTTTCTGGCAAACACTGTGTGAATATTTTCTTGGCATGAGAAGTGTACTCATCACAAACATTATGTCATGTTGCTTTTCTCTTCAGATCCCCAATTTCCTCATGAGCCAGGTGCGTAGGCTGAACGAGAACAGTAACCGGCGTTACCAGTTCTACGATCGGCGCTTCAAGAACCTGCTGAGAAAGATTCACACAGACAGCCGGGAAAAACCGGAGAAAAACTCAGAGGTGAGCTGGTGTCACAGCGCTGTAGTGCACGGCTTCTTTCACTCTAAGCAGGCCAAAAGGACGGTCTGATGAGCATTAGGAACGTTTATTTCATTGAAATTTCATTAGGTTTATACACCAAATTTATTATAGTTAACTAAAATAAAAATATGAAAGCAAAGAGTTACTACAGATGCCATAACTTCAGTTATTTACTTAAAAAAAGCAGAGTCAGACTGTTACTACATTCACTGTACTGCAGGAAGTAGTACTGTACATCAGAGTGATGAGAAAATTTGGAAGGTCACAAAGAAGGACAGACTGGTTGGTCCACCAATAAAAAATAAAAATAGTGACCCAGAATATTAGTTGAGGAAAACACACTGGGCTTCAACTGGTGGCAGAGCAGCACAGATTTCTCCGGCCTAAACTCCACTGAACTGAACTGGACTGAAGGGTACAACAAAGTAACCTGGACGTGCACCACATATGTGGAGATTTCTACAGTGTTGGGTGAACTTTTTAAACAGTGTTTAATGTAATTCTCTTTGCAGAAACAAAGACACAATGAGTCGAAAATCTAGATAAGATTTAAGAATCCACAGTTTTGTTTAGAGAACCATGAGACTTGGCACTATATAAGGTTGAGTGTCAAATAGAAAAATTGAGGTGTTCCAATTTATTTTTTTGAGAAATCATTGTTTCGCTTATAGTACTAATTATTCAAAGTTAATTCAGGTGATAAGAAAATAATGAAAGAATAAATTGTATGCCTTTTGTGTCCTACAGCCACATCGTACAGTGAAAATCCAGGTCGGAGATCTGGATAGCCGCACGATGGATTTCCAGCTTAACTTAAATTCAAGAGCCTCCGATCTGCTTGCCCAGTTTTACCGCCAATTCCTCAGAAGCCCTGAAAATGGAAAAGGCAAGATGCGAAGGTATGATGATTTGTTTTTTTAAGTCATGCCAGCCAGCACACATAGGTGGGCCCCATATGGGATAAGACAGGGCACACATTATGGTCATTAGGGTCACCAAGGAAACTGCGGACAAAACTGTATGGGGCCCATAATGTGTGCCCTTACTTATCCCATATGGGGCCCACCTATGTGTGCTGGCTGGGATCTAGCCACGCTGCATCAATCTGGCTGCTCGTAAGTGTGATTATTTATGTAGCAGTGCAAAAACCGAACCTGATACATGGTGCTGTGTGCGTGTCTCTCAACAGGAACGGCTCCGTGGCGCATTCAGACTGCGCCCTGTACGAAGTGGGAGGGAATATAGGTGAGTGAAAGTGTTCTCCAATCGGGGCAGCGCTGACATTTGCATGTCTTTCTGCTCATTGAGCTGATGAGTGTACCAAGGTCTTATATAATCAAGTGTACAAGCGCCAAAGAGACAAGAGCCGTGCATCTGCAGTTATCAGAGCAGACAAATGCTTATTACACACGTCTGCGCACTCACATGAGAGCTGACACAGTACACCCGAAACTTTTTCATTCTGTCCAACTTTGTGGTGGAAAACCTCTCAACTTTATATTTTGATACAAACACAAGCGTGCAAATTCATTAACAGTTAATGTAATCAGCTGACACAAAACCAGGCAGCAACCGTTCAAGTGATCTTTTAATCTTCATTTCAAGCTGTTCCTTTTTGTTTAAGGCAAACAAAATCAATATGGAATTTCACAAATTCTGACATACAGTGATCCTTGTGATTAACTGATTGATCCATAAATTAATTACACTGATGGAAAACATAGTAGTGGCTGCCTTAATTTATATGTAAATGTAATAAATTTGGGCCTTAAGTACCATTTTTGTGTGTTATTTCTGCAGGTGAGCACTGTCTAGATCCAGACACACACCTTCAAGATTTGTACAACAGTAATCCTGGAGGAGAGTGGATCATCAAAACAAGACCCAACAGCAGCAGGGGGCTGTGACGTGAACACTGGGGGGCAGCGGATGAACTGTACGAGGACTCGGTTTCAGAATGAACATGAAGGTCTTAAGAAGCAACAACTCAAAGCAGCCATGACTGATTCATGTCCTGTTCATCCCGTGAGCAACAAGCGAGAGGGAAACAGATGGAGGAAGCAGGAACAGATAGATGGAGAATCTGCCTGGAGCAGAGCCTAAAAACTGTCTGTGATCACATGAACACACGCTACCCTCTTTCTCTTCCCTCTGTCGTTCTCTTTCTGCATCTCGCCATCTTATTTTCCCTTCACTACATCATTTGTCTCCTGCGTTGCAACGCTGAGAGCCAAAAGCTTCCGACGCGACTCATTACTTCCAACAGAGAACCTGCTGCACAGAAGAGAGGAGAGAGACCGGCTGGACAGTTTGCTTCGCCATCTTTTCTCTCGAGCAATCATATCCAACCATGAGCGAGCAGATGGGAATGCAGAGCACCTCTGGCTATGGAGGGCCCATGTCATACCCCCACCCCCTCTGTCAGGCCAGCCTCTGCTCCACAAATGCAATGTGTTTTTATACGTGTTTGATTCATCAGGACTTTGTAAGAAGCTGAAACATGATACAAGAGTTTAATGTTCATATTGGAAGAAAATTTTGTATTTAATTGCATACTGAAAGTCAGCTGAATACAAGATTTTATTTGTAAATATTTGCCAGAAATTTTAAGATTCTAC